>CBMN010197642.1:0-12957 GCA_000582825.1 Hordeum pubiflorum | reverse complement strand
CACCTCTAGCCTACCCCAACTTGTTTGGGACTAAAGGCTTTATTGTTGTTGTTGTTGATGTATTATTTTATTTGGTCTAGTTGATTTGCAATCATTGTAGTGTATTTTCTGTTTTCTGGTTATGCTGATTTTATTCCACTTTTGCAGGCACTGGATACCTTTGATTTAGCCATTGTCTCCCCAGTTTACTATGTAATGTTTACCACCCTTACAATAGTGGCGAGTTCAATTATGTTCAAGGTAGAAAGCAACTTGAGATTGTTTAGTTAATTCAGCTGGACTTTGTGGTGCTGGTTGCAGCTGGACATTAGTTAATTCAGCTTTTCCTGCTTGCTGTCAAATGCAGGACGGGTCTGGTCAAAGTTTAAGTAGTATTGCTTCAGAATGCTGCGGCCTCATAACAATCCTTTCTGGAACGATTTTGCTGCACGCAGCAAAGCAAAAAGAAGCTGCCAGTTCTCCAGGTACAATTTTGTGGTTCAGTGATGCACGCATGTGGTAGTTGTTTCAAAATGCATCACCATCATCTCCTTTTTTTCTTGAAAATAATCAATAACTATCTAAAATTAAAAAAGTAAACATGTTTTAGTAACTTGGAGTGATAAATCTATCAGAATGTTTCTTAACTACTGCGAGCACTAATTCCCGCTGATTTTCACAAATAAAAAAGAAAAATGTTTTAGTTCTTTTCTGCCTCAGCCGATGTTTTGAACTGGATTTGTTCTTCCAAACCTGTCATAAGCAGTTCTCTTTCATATTTCGTATCAATATCAGATTTAGGAAAGACCTAAAAATTGATTCTCCTGTTTGCAGCATCTACTTGGCCTTTGGATAGAGGGATATCTTGGTATATCAGCGTAGGCAGCGACAATCTTCTGAGGAACGTCGAAGACGACTACTTCGCCGCTCCGCAAAGTTTGCCCGCCACACCCTGATCGCACATTCGGAGTCAAGTCCAAATACTTTGGCCGCAGAAGAAAGTCCTCGGTCGGTTGTACAAAAAGGAAGAGAGATGTGAGTTGCAGCGGAGTCTTAGCAGCGCCAGCATTCTGGCGGTTTTGGTTGAGAAGATGAAGATTCTTTCGTCAGCCATTCTTTCGTCCTACGTACATAGGAACCTGTCTAGATTTCTCCAACCATTTCATACTAGGAATGCTGTCCAATTCCAGTTTGTAAGTTGTTCGTTGATGAGCGGTGAGCGGGCTGAAGTTGTCGGCCCGCCTGTTGTTGTGCATTGTGTAGAATATTTCTTCTTGTGATTAGGCTTCGGAGCGGAACATCGATGCACGGTTTTGATGCCATTGTTCTTCCGAGAGAAAATTTCGGGTTCATTGTTGAGCTTAATTGGTTTTGGTTGAGCAGATGTAAGCATCCTGTTAAATCTTTAAACTGCTGATGATATTGATATGGTTACCAGATGAGCTGAGGTCAAGATTGTGACATATTGCTGCACAGATCTCGGCAGGTTACCTGCATGTCTGTTGCAACAAAATTAGTGGTTGGCATTTGGAGTGTGTCTCCTGGACCATGGGCACTTGTCTATACACTACAAAACTGGCACCAAACGCTTGAACGAGGGTCTGGGGAGTGGAGAATGGCAGCTGACCTCCGGCAGACGCCGGCGTGGTTCCTCTGGCTGGCCGTCCTCGGCGCCTTCTACGTCGCGGCGCTCTCGTCCCGCCTCCTCGCCCACCTCGTGCACTGCCTGCGCCGGCCCAAGGACCTCCGCCGGTGCTACGGCGCCTGGGCCGTGGTCACCGGCCCGACGTCCGGCATCGGGCGGTCCATCGCCATGGAGCTCGCCGGCCGGGGCTTCAACCTCGTCCTCGTCGGCCTCGACGCCGCGGACCTCCGGGAGGTCTCCGACGCGATCATGTCCCGCCACCCCGTGGAGACCAGGACCGTGGTGTTCGACCTCTCCCTCGTCTCCACTCCCCAAGGTACCACGTAGTTTACTCAGGTTTGAAGTATACAAAAGCGCATGGCAACACTTGATCATCATCCTCGCCGGTCGGCGGCGTGCATGCAGGCGACGAGGCTATGCGGCGGCTCCGGGAAGCGGTGGAGGGGCTGGACGTGGGGGTGCTCGTGAACAACGCCGGGGTGATGAGGCCGGGCGCGGCGTACCTGCACGAGGGCGACGCGGAGGCGTACGTGCGCATGATCCGCGTGAACCTGTGGGCGCCGACGGCGGTGGCTGCGGCGGTGATCCCCGGCATGGCGGCGCGGGGCAGGGGCGCCGTGGTCAACACGGGGTCGGGCTCCTCGGAGGCTGTCTCCTCCTTCCCGCTCCACGCCGTCTACTCCGGCACCAAGCGGTACGTCGCGCGGCTCTCCGGGGGCCTCGCCGCCGAGTACGCGGGCAGAGGGGTCGACGTGCAGTGCCAGGCGCCGCTGTTCGTGGCGACGGGGATGATGGCGGGCTTCTCGGGGTTCTGGCGCAACGCGGCGCTGGCGCCCACCGCCGACGCCTACGCGCGCGCCGCGGTGCGCTGGGTCGGCCGCGGCGGCCCGCTCTGCGTGCCCAGCCTCCGGCACCGGCTGCTGTGGTGCCTCCTCGCCGCCGTGCCGGGCTGCGTCCAGGACTGGGTCTGCCTCCGCGAGGGCCTCCGGCAGAGGAAGACGTCCCGGAGATCGGCGCGGCGGCAGCGTGCACGCCGCGTGCCAGCAACTGAGTAGGAAACTGTAAGAAATTCGCTGAAGCCGATGGGGCGGACTGGCACTATTTCACTGGACAAAGTTTCTGGGCTAATTGACAGCTACTCCTTGGGTCGTAGGAATGGAATGTGGATGTGATTCGTTCAAATTTCTTGCAACCGGATGTGGAGGCAATCTTGACACACGTTTAAATCCTGCCGTTGATGAAGATACTAAGATCTTGTTTGTTTGGGCTTTGGCTACTGTTTTTACAGCTTCTTCACTTTGGCAAAGAAGCCAAAAAACTTCTAAATAGGTGTTTTTTGTTTCTGCTTTTGGCTTATACCATCATATAACAATATTGATTCATGAGCCAAAAGTCAAAGAAAAAGCCCTGCTTATGGTCTTTTCGTCGAAGTGAAAAATCTGTAAATGCGGAAGTAAACGCCCAAACAAACAGGGCCTTTGACTTGGGCTTTGGAGAAGCCGGGGATGTACTCTCTCTAAAATCCGTGTATCATTTCTCGTAACAAGCTTAGCTCTCTATAGGGATGATTACATAAACTTTATCCGTAAATAAACAGTTGTGGACTGCTTTGTGAAACTTAACGTGGTTATAAAGGTTTTAGTCTTTTGGTGAGGGGTACTTCGAGGTATACTCCTTGATTCTGTCAGCTTGCAATATAGACACATGTAGTAGCTTGGCTTGTCTGACATTTACAAGAGGGGAACTTTTGGTCTATGGGTATATATACGCCCTATATGGAATTTTTTTGCATATTAAATTAAAAAGTCAACAAATTATGAAAATATTTTTGAAATAAATTTAAACTTTCATTGTACTGGTAAAACAACTTTCACAAAAAGAAAAAATCGCGTTGACTTCTTTTCAAAAAGACAAAAAATTCGGTCAAAATAGTGTGATTAGGGACCTATAATAACAAATATTTTTTGTTTTTCACCCTGAAGTCAACATTGGTTTCCTATTCGTGAAAAATTATATAGTGGTGCATTTGCATCCAAACACTTGGGTGCGTGGCATCTTGATAGATCATCCATTCACTCAAGATGAGAGATGCAAGATCATTACCATTATGCTCACTATATGGTCGTCGCGCACCGCTGAACGCACGAGCAAGGCGGATATGATCCAATGCGGGCTATCAAATGGGTTCATGCGACTCCAGCAATTTCAGAACTACCAGCTTCTTGGAAAAAATTAGTACCCAACCAAAACCAGGGACCTCCCAAACCGGGTGAGTTACTATCAACACTGATTGGGCGTTGAATGTAGATGACATAATGAGTGGGATAGGAGAAGTGGCTCAAAAACACCTAGCGTTCCTTGGAGCTTGGAGCAAACCTTTACAAGGTGTGTCAAACCCATTCATAGTTGAATGATTAGCTCTTCGCGAAGGCATTATCTTCGCTCAACTTCGTGGTTATTCACATGTCATAATGGAGATTGACAACTTGAAGTTAGTCAATCTATGAAAATCGCACAACAATACAAGGTCAATTGCAACGCCTATCTTGAAAAAATTAGAGGAGATCGAAGCGGATTTTGCTTCTCTCTTGGTTACTCATGTTGGTAGGGATGCTGATGTCCTAACCTATCATTGTGCTCGTTTTACTTGTACACTTATGGTATTGAGAGCTTACTTGATGTAAGCCCTAAGCATCTTATTTCTTGCATATAGGCGGATTTGTAACCATATGTTAGTTCGTTAAGAAAGCTCCCAATTCGATGTTAAATAAAGAACAAGTCATCACCAAATCAAGCAACAAACATTAAGAGGTGGCATTGGGAAGAAAATTTTCATCATGTTATGAACCCATACGAATTATACGATGCTTTTAATCTCTTTTGATTTACTAAATGTGCACACCAATTAACCATGGCAACATCCACACACCCTTCCCCAATAGCTCCACTGATGCTTGAAGCATATCGTTTTACATGGTGGCAACAAACACATGTATTCGAATTATTTCTAGTGTACACAACAATTGGAAGGTCACACCGGTTGCCATACGTCTGTAATGCATTGTATGGACCCAAATAGGTCCTATTCTTTCGAAAGTCCTATTCTACTCCCGAGCTCAAAGGAGCTCTGGATGAACAGTAAATTAAAAAAACATATTAAAAAACTCTAAATTTTTATGGTGGCAAACATTGACAATTTTTCTGGCTGCTTGCCAAATGTCGTCATGAAAGAACATTCATGAAAGTCGTGGCAAAAATAACAAAATCAGCACTCCATAATGCTTTTGAAAATAGCATTTTTTGGAGCATCGGTTTTGTTTTTTTTGCCATGACTTTCATGAATGTTCTTTCATGATGAAATTTTGCAAGCATCCAGAAGAATTGTCAATGTTTACCCTAAAAAAATTCAGTTTTTTTCTTCAGAATTTACTGTTCACCCAAGCTCATTTGAGCTCGGGCTAAGAAACATCACGTCCCTATTCTTCTACCTTCTGAGGGTAGTCAATGCCTATTCACAACTACCTTAACACCAAAGAAGGATTTGACTCAATGCTTTATTTCTGTTTTGGTGAATCCCGGTTTGAAATTAAGATAGATACACATTTTCTCAGTTCTATATTATATTTTTTATGTCTTAATCCACTTATACATACGGACGGGCATGACAAGACGCACATTCATGGTCTAGTGTTTTGTTATAAGGTAGGGATCAGTACGTGACTTTTCTAGCAAGAGCAGGAGGTTGAATATTTCTTTCTTTCTATTAAGGTCGATAAAGTACAAATGCTCCAAGTGAAAGGGTAACTGCATTACATAGAGGTCCTTGACCATACATGATGCACAACTGCACATGACGTGGCCACTCAAGTAACAAATGCGTTGAGAGGAGGCAAAGCATGCATCAAACAGTGAAATGTTACTAGAAGATCTTGGTCAGCAAATGTCCTTTGGATGAGATGACCAAGATAAAAGGGGTCACTAAACAACAATTGCTTGAATTTTTTTTAACCGACCAGTCAAATCGCTCTCCATCATTCGATCGGGATCCAAAGGCTCAACCGCCTTATTTTTCTCCAGGCTTCTTCTCTCCACTGTGCTAAAAAACAATTTTTTTTAAGGAAGAATAAATTAGTGACGTTGTATTACTCTTAGAGAAGAAAATAAACGTAAAACAAATGATGCCAAAAAAAAAAACTTGCACAATTTCAATATAAATTGCAGTTTCTTTTATAGATGCAAGAACAAATATACTATAGTGATTTTTTCACACTTTTTTACAATTACACACAACTTACGTGTATACAAACACACCCAACATTCACACATACACATAAAGAAAAAAAAACAGAAACAAACACATATAAAATGGAGAAAATTGATTGAACTGATTTTTCATTCACAGACTGCCAAATAGCAATAGCAAAAACAATAAACTTTTTTGAGGGGGTAATACTATTTTTTTTAGAAAATCTTTTTTGAGGAAAAAAACACTTTTCTTTGTGGAGTAGATTAGTTCACGGCCCTCCACATTCTCTGGGTGAAGTATACCATCATCAATCACGGCCTGACGACGGCCGAAGCCCCTTCTCGGCCCATAGAGCCTGTTAACGGAAGCCCATTCCACCCGATCCCTAACCTAGTGCCCTCACAACCGTCAGATTCAGATCCAACCGTCCAAACCCGCTAACCACTCTGTAACCCTAGCGCCGCCTAACCTATATAATCTCCTCCCCACCCACGCCGCCAGATTTCCCCCGCCCACAGCCCACAACCCCTCCCCCCAACCCGAAACCCACCGGCGGCGGCGCAGCGCGAGGAGGAGAAGATGGTGAAGTTCCTGAAGCCGGGCAAGGCGGTGATCCTGCTGCAGGGCAGGTACGCGGGGAAGAAGGCGGTGATCGTGCGCGTGTTCGAGGAGGGCACCCGCGACCGCCCCTACGGGCACTGCCTCGTCGCCGGCCTGGCCAAGTACCCCAAGAAGGTGATCCGCAAGGACTCGGCCAAGAAGACGGCCAAGAAGTCCCGCGTCAAGGTCTTCCTCAAGCTCGTCAACTTCACCCACCTCATGCCCACCCGCTACACCCTCGACGTCGACCTCAAGGAGGTGGCCTCCGGCGCGCCCGACTCCCTCACCACCAAGGACAAGAAGCTCACCGCCGCCAAGTCCGCCAAGGCCAAGCTCGAGGAGAGGTTCAAGACCGGCAAGAACAGGTGGTTCTTCACCAAGCTCCGCTTCTAGGCCGCCTGTCCGTCCACCCGCGCAGCAGCGGCCCGCACCAGGGCGGTCTCTGCTAGTACTACCCCGTTTACATTTTTAGCTGCTTGCTCTTGATATCCGTCCCTGTTTTGGTATTGCCCATGAAGACTCTGTGTTTAGTGTGGATCTATATGAGATGTTATGTTTCATGTGCTGAATCATGTGAAGAATAGATCTTGTTGGAATTTTGTTCAGTGTTATTACTTCGTGAGATATGCTGTCAATTGTGTTCTGCTATTGCTGTTGTCCTGGTGGTGAATTATATTGCATCTCTCGGCTAGTGTGTCTGCCAACTGTATTTTTTTTTAGCAAAACCTGTTATCTGGTTAGCGTAATGATCATCTAGGTCTAATGCTGTTCAGGTTGTTTCTTGCTTGTGTATTTGTTCTAGCCTCGTTTAGAAGTGATCAGTTCCATAGAATTTCTATGACTGTTTTGCTGGACTGTTTTGACAGTATAATCATAGCTACTTCATGTTGTCCTTTTTGTGCTATAGGATGCTATACATTGCTTGATGAGGAATGAGGAGTAGCCTTGTATTGCTTCTTTTTAGTTCCCTGTATATCCTTTACTTGGTATATACCTTCACCGGCTTACAATGGTAATGCATCAGTTGTGTCCTCTGTGTCACTGCATCAGTGATCTAACTCTAGGTTATTGCATTGATACAACACTTGCCATTGAAGTATGACTACTGATCTAGCCTACCCCAACTTGTTTGGGTCTAAACGCTTTGTTGTTGTTGTTGTTGTTATTGTAAGGTCAAATTATATGCCTAATTGTTTGTAAAATAGGTCAAAGCATGCAAATTTGTTTGTTTTATTTACCATCTGCACTTGCTCAGTAGACTTAGCTTAACTTAAATAGTAAATCAAGCTAAGTATTCACTTGTTACTGCTAATGGTAGCATCTAGTTTAATATCATGCTGTGAACTTTATCAGCATCCTGTTTAGCATCACATCAGCTGTGTAGGTGTTTGTGTCACTGGTCTGTACAAGATTAGTTATTTGTTGTCTTCGATTGGTCTCTTTTGTGCCTTTTAATTTTATATTTGCGCATATTGTCTCCCAGTGAAGATGTATGTGTTGTTTTTATCAGTCCTAACATGGTATCTGAGCTTTAGCTCTTCAGGCTATAGCTCTGATTACCAAGTTGGGTTGAAAATTATGACACATATATTTCATTGTATGGCTGCATGTTTGAATATAGAGCACAAGGAACATTAGAGTCCAGTCGAGCACTTCACATTGGTAATTTTGGGCACACTTTGATGGATTGATTATGTAAATAAAACATGACTGTTCTGGGATTCCATTGTTTGTCATGTAGGAGTTAGTTGTAGTGCATCAGTTTGCAGAGCCTTTGTACAAGATTAGTAATGTGTTGTCTTTGATTTGGTCTCTTCTGTGCTTGTGTGGTGTATATTTCAGCCCATTGTCTTGTGATGAAGATGTATTTATCATCTTTATCAACTCTGGTATCAGTTTCCTAGCCTGGGCTAGGAGTCTGCCATGTGAGAGGTGATAAAGATGATGGATATGTTACATTGCATGACACAGTGTTTGAATATAGAGCACACAGAACAGCAGAGTCCAAGGAAGCACTTCGCAGTTCTAATTTTGCACAAGCAGCCCTGTATGATTGGGTACAAGAGCATGTATGGTTTAAGCTTGGGGCCAATTTGCCTTGTAAAATTAAGCCATCAATTTTGAATGTCTTACTTTCCAGCATAAGTGTTTCCGATGACCATATGTATAGAGGTTTATGATGTGATTTATTTTCATGATGTGCTCTAGGAGCCATCCTCCCCTAGTGACATTCTAGTCCGGTACTCCATTTTGTGCGATCAGCGTCATTTTGTGTGACCTGTTCTTTTAATTTGTGAAGCTTAAATGACAGAAATTGTGTGCATGTCTGTGTGGTGGTGCCTGACGTAACCAGAGTTGGTCGATGCTTTTGGCCACAACAGTGTAAACAAGTATTCCACAACGACTGTTGTATTATTTTGAGATAGTTTAGGCATTTCATTTTGTTTTGAGATCCCAGGGTTTTCTTCTAGTTGAGCGTACCGACTAGATGGTGGTACGGACAATGCTTCACTTTGTATCCCTACTAATATATGCATCAAAACTGTGTGGGATCTTCCTTCCTGGGGATACGCCCTCATCACACAAAGTGTTTCTGAACGATAGTGGTGTTAGTTGAGGCCGTCCGTTATAGTCCCTCTTATGTTTTATTGTATTCCTTTCGTCTCAAAATAAGTGTCTTAAGTTTAATATAACTTTGTACTAGAGTTAGTATATGTGATTGTCATCAACCCGTGCATCGGGCTAGCGCTTATAATATTACATTACATATGAAAAAGTTGCTACAAAATAGAAATGTTGGACATTTATATGAATATGCTATTATAGATTATTAATAATATTGTATTGTAAGACGACATGGTTATAGATTTATAAGTTGTTGCATATATCATGTATTCGCAACATATAAGTTTCAAAAAGAGTATAAGATGAAGTGCCCTATTGTAGCATAAATATTCCTTTCTTTCCCCTTCCTAAAAAAAAATATGCATCTTCCTTTTATATGTGTACAACATTTAAACAGAAGTCCTCCCTCTTTAACATAGGAGAGAAGATAATTAATTTCACCAAGTTTTATTTAGTCATAAAAGAATTTGGTTATATAAACTCATATCAACATACCTGATACTGTAGCAAATTATAAGTTGTTCTTTTAACCAACAAACTCTTACATAATTTCTTTTGTGACTTTCTCATACCTTAAGAGCTGTAGATCATTCAGATTTGAAGTTCTTTTTGTAACCAATAAACTCTTAGATTATTTCTTTTGTGATGAACGGGGCTGAGAACTATGTGATAGGTTATTCGTATTTATGTTGTTCGTACCAAACAAATCTTTCATTTGTGCTAGTACCACTTTTAGTAATACTTCATGTATATATATATATATATATATCACGCTTAAGTAATTATATTTTTATATGAGATCTTTGGCGGAATGGTGTGTCCAGATTTTTTGGTTACTGTAGTGATGTATGTGTTTTAAATATATTTTAGTAGCTATGCTTTTTCTTACATATAAGGCCAAAACAAAGAGACATGCATAGACGACCTACTATATACGCAGATAATAAGGATTAGCAATCCGTGCACCTAAGAAGAACCATGTGAAACCATGTAATTCAATCGCAAGCATCAACGCTCGATATTATTTAGCCTCTAGACTAAACTTGCACAACAGCACTGCCTTCACCTTGTGACATCGGATGTAGCTACCGTCTGTCAGCTTACTGGAGCTCTTCGAGCTGGTCGGTACACGCTGTGGCTTCATGAAACGAGACGCTCGATTCAAAGTATTTATCTTTGTCGGGCAGGCGCGCTCTTCCACATGCCAAACAATTAATTAGCGAAGCATATTGGCCTTCCCTTGTAGAAGAACGGGATGCTCTCTTGTTCAGATCATTTATGAGGAATAGTAAGCAAAGCAGTACAAATTTTGACTGGATTTAAATTAAAAAACACTTGTGAGTAAGTAGGAAAGATTTGAATTTTTTTAGATAACTTGGATGTCCTTTGCTTTTCAATATTTCGGACACATCTAATTTTTAAAGTATTGTCTACTTATATCAAACATTGTGTGCTTGTACATAGTGTATTGGAAATATTTCTTGCTTGACTACTTATTAGTGGGGACGTTGATCGGCAGCCCCTGTGCTATCTGCACCAACAAAATTCACCAATGAAAATTGGATCATAAATTAAGTCGACCAATGTGGCAAACACAAAAAATCATCATTGTAGTCCGATTCCTCGAAAACAGTTTATTCCTCCAAACAATAAGGTACTGGAATATACATGTCCGAACTTGGAAAACTAATATTAAACGTCGAAGAGGAACACGATCAGGAGATCCGGGCATGCATGTTTGAGTGGATTGTACCGGCTAAATCAACATATCATAGGGTAATAGTAGTGGAATATACATATTTGGATTGCTTGATTGGATCATACCTGCTATCAGCATCACATACATATACATGATGGATTGCTATACTTGAAAATTGAGATTCAAAGGTTGAGGTCAAACATGTAATATAACTGATGGATTGTTATAATTCGAAAGTGAGATCAAAGGTTGGAGAGAAACACGATTAGGGAGCCAAGCACACTTGATCTGATGGAGAATAATCACGACCAGCGACCATATTATAGCAGGATTGAAGGGGAGCAGGAGGCACCGGGATTTTAATCGGGAGTTTATTTTCTGAGTTGGCATAATATTGTATTGATGGAAACTTTTACGGGCAATCAGCCAGATCGTGATTTTTTTTCCTTTTTCTGTTGAAGTTTTTTTTTTTGACTTGTGTTCGTTGGAGTTTTTGAGGGGATGGAGGCTTTCCTTTATTTTGGACGAACGACTGTTTTTTTTTTCCAGAGTAGCTTTCCTGGTTTTACAACTCTGTACGTGTCAGATGCCTTTTAAAGGGACGTGACCATCTCTGTTACGCAAGTTAGAGGAACTGATGGAGGTTTTTTTCTTCTTCGGGAATCTCTGTATTTGTGTTGCAACGTTGAACGTGTCAGATGTCTTTCTCTAGGCGACATTACCATCTGTGTTACGCAAGTTTACTTTTTATCTTGGACGTAAATGTCCAACAGTGTAATTAATTTTGATGATGTGGATTAATCAGAAGGCCTTAAAAGGTGCCTCCAATTAGTAAATATAAGATAGTAGTGTGTGATCAAATTGACAACCCAAGAGGAGACTTCAGGGATTTCATCTTGCCACTTCCAGGAGATCGATTGGCACGGCTATGATGCTTGTATCTGTGACTGCAACAGTCTTCTAAGCCAGCTGTAGGAAAACAACTAAAGCCACTAGCCCTGGAAGGTAGGGGTTTCAAAGGAAACTTTGGAGAAAAGATTGCCACAGTAATTTTTGGACTAGTATAAACCATAGGAAAGTTACAGTTTTCACCAAATTTCAACACTCAGACCCAATGTAAATACTCCTCACTACTGGATTGGACAAACCTTTCTTTAGGCACATTACTACTGCTCTTAATAAGCTTTCCTCTGTTTTCTTGTTCCCCCATTTCATAGCTGCAGCCATCTTCTATTCTTATGAATTCTTTCAATCCTATGTCTTTGACTTGGATACCTCCACTTCGAAAAGGGCCCAGGTAGCTAAGAAAAGGAAAGGCACCGGCCTTGGAAGTTAGATAATTTAGAAAAGGAAGGTGCTGCACTTCGACGCCGACGATATTTATTTTGAATGACGACTGACGATACAAACTTTAGGTACGCTCGACACACACCTAACCAAGAGCATCTCCAGCCGTTAGGCGTCCTAGGGGCTGAAATAGCGCTGCCGGGGGTCAACCGACAAAAAAATCAGCTTGGGGGGCTAGGGTTCCCAGCCGCCGCCCCAAGGTCGCCCCCAGCCAGCGATTTCGGCCCAAATTCGGCACTCTTTTGGCACAAATTCAACAAAAACTAAAATTTTATGTCAAAGTTCATCACAAAAACCAATACAAATAAAATAGTTTAACGAAGCAAGCTCTAATTCGAACATAAATTAAAACAAATCGAACTAGGCGTTGCCCTTGAGCCTCCATAGGTGCTCCACCAGATCGTCCTGCAGTTGTTGATGCACCTGTGGGTCTCAGATCTCCTGACGCATATTGAGGAAGGCAAGCCATGTTGCCGGCACCTGGTGATCAACAACTGCAAGAGGACCTTGCCTGAAATATGGTTTAATGTCAAACACTGGCTCTTCCTACTCGCTTTCAATGATCATGTTTTGCAAGATGACACAACAATTCATCACCTCCCACATCTGCGATTTCGACCAGGTTATAGCGGGGTACTGGACAACAGCAAATCGAGATTGGAGCACACCAAATGCTCGCTCGACATTCTTCCTGCAAGCCTCCTGACACTTAGTAAAGTGTGACTTCTTGCCTCTTGACATAGGGTTTGAGATAGTCTTCACAAATGTGGACCATCTCGGATAGATGCCATCTGCTAGATAGTATCCCTTGTTGTA
>CBMN010197568.1:0-13964 GCA_000582825.1 Hordeum pubiflorum | reverse complement strand
CCCCCAAAAAAAGCTTCGTCGCCACATGCACCTTTTCTAGAGCTTGAGCTCTTCGTAGAGGGAACCATGAGTGCCAGCACAATATAGTGTCACCTAAAATGTGTGTGATATTAACATAGATAAGGCTCCCTTGTCTACTTCGAGAGCATCCACATGTCCAAATCAGTCACCACCTTTATGATCAAACTAAATCCTTTGTGATACGCTCCCCGCCTCCTCATCACCTATCCCCCCATCCCACATATGTGTCGTATATCCAGATAGTTTTTTTTTCATCTTCTAGTGCCATGTTGTTTTGACATCATGACACTAGTTGTTGCCTCTGTGTGTTTGCATGGAAGATGGATTTGGGGGAAGGGGGACGGGAGGAGCAACGTGAGGAGTCAATGCGGTCGCGTTGGTTGCACCAACTCGCCCCTTGCTATTTCACATACAAAATCTGATTACTCCTATCGACATACTAACTCTTGACTGTCACTTCATCCGTAATCATGTACATGATAAACTTCTAACACATTTACGCTAGGTAGTAGTAACACTACATGCATGCTGCCACAATGAGCACCTTGGATGTACAGTGTTGGATCGATCGAGAGGGGAAGGACATGAGAAAACATGTGTTATAAATTGAAATCACTTCCCAACCACTCGGTTGAAGCAACCAGGATATTGATTTCCCCCATCGTTCTGTGATTTTTTGAGAAAATCCTCACCCATCTGATATCTTGGCATGCCAACTCCTCAAAAGACCAGCTCTGGTAATCTTTTTGAACTAACTTTGGTTTGTTGTTCCCTACTACTTGTTATATTTATGCCATGGTCAATGTTGTGAAGAATCTTGTGGGATTTGGTCGGTGTTGGTCTTTGGTCGACCTTAGTCTTCGTTCGTTTGTGTTCGTGTATTTACAGTTTGGATCTTTACGCTTCTCTTCATTGGCTGGCTGGTACGGTGTGTGAAGCCTTAGCATGACCACTTCCTTATCCTCTACTACAATAATGTTTTGTCCGGCTTCAATAAGAGAGTGGCGACGATGTTGATGCGTGTTCGGTTCGTTCCAGTGATTGTAGTTGTCGCTAGGTTTTCTACGGTCCTGGATGAAACCACAATTTGGTACTGCCACCACAATTTGGTGGATAGATCCGAAGTGTTTTTAGCCTAGGTTGTCTGTCGACCTGGATGTAACTTATATTTTGTACTGCAATTTGATGAATAGTACGAAATCATGTGGCGTGGCCTCACGTACAAATGGCTTTTGCCTTTTCAGAACCTTGTCCTTTGACAGATGTCGCTCAGAAAGAAAAAAACTGTCACGGAGCAGCATGCATGCATGCCTGGATCTCTTGTCCCTGAAGAATTCAATTCAGGACCAGGTCAAACCGTAGAACAGCCTGGAAACCCCGTACGTAACTCAGCATGGATGACTCACCGACACGTCGATAGCACGCGAGGGTTGACCATAAGTCCGGCTGCATGCATGTGTCTAGCAGGTTGTTCCTGGTTACAGCAACGTCGCCTAATTCAAGAGTTGACTAGGCGCGCTACTAATTCGGTACCGTACACGGTCGTCGCATAGCTCCTGCCCACAACTTTTGACCTGATAACACACAGAGAAAACTACTACTAGGCGTGCTGCTACTCGCACAGTACGTGGCCAGAAATATGCACGCGGCGCGAACTGACTTGCCTGTCAATCACCAGCTTAATTACATATACAATTATTACGTGCGAAGCAACACTGGCTGTCACCACCAACCGTACAGCACTAACCATGTGAGAGATCACGGCCGCGCCGGCCGGCACGTAGCGGTGCCATCGACCGGACGACGGCAACGTTTTCTGTCGGTGGAAGCAAGCTGCGCCCGTTGGTGGACGCGAGGCGGAACGCCCGCGCGGGTACGTGGCGGTGACGGTGCAGCGGGAGGATCCGAGAATCCGCCTACAAGGAGGAATCCTCCAAAGAGAAAACAACAAGATCGGAGAAAGGTCGGCGCACCGCACGTATCCGTGTCGTCCCCTCCCGGTCTCGACGGGGCCGCCCCGACGGCTACGTGCCGCCGTTTGTCAGGTCAGGTCAAGGTGACAGAAAGATACTCTGCAGTATACAGTACAAACTAGTTATTGTCAGTTTTAGCCACCGCATTGCAGGAAATTTCTCTCTAGTGCAAACTAGTAATAACAAATAAAAGGCACGTAAGAAATCAAGAGGCTGCGCGCACACGCATGTTCATCACCGGGTTCAAGGGATTTTCCGGGGCAGTTGAGATACTCCGGTAGGTGCAAGAGCAAGCCATGTTATGTTAGACAAATGTCAACACGGCTTTCCTCCCTTAATTTAATCTTGACCTCTGACTGACTCAGACGTGCAGCATGTCTTCACTTCCAAGAAAGAGACTCGTCGGCACTTTGGGAAATCCGAAACTTCTCGGCACGGCGTTTCTGTTTTGCTTTGTTTTGTTTCGGGAAACAAATAACCTCTGGGGACGACTTTCTTACACATGGCCGGGTAGTGCCTTGACCCCAAGTTGGCAGGGGCATTAAATGCTCAAGCACACTGTAGTACTCCAAAGGGAAGCAGTTGCTTTGCCCTCTTTCGCAGCTTTGAACGGGCATAGAACTCAATCTGGGCGATGGGCGTCGGTGCCCGCAACCTTGTGGAGCAATGGAGCATTGCACCCGACCGAGCTTTCGTGCGGGGAACGAAACAATGTCTTTTGGTCGTCGGCTAGTTGCATTATACAATGACCAAATTGATACTGTACACCATGCGTACAGGTCCAATGCACGGTTCACGAAACTGAAATAACAATAGGGCAGCTCCAAAGAGTACTGTATTCTCCATTGGCTCCAGAGATGTGGAGAAGGCGTCGAGATCAAGAGTGGCGGCGCTTCTTGGCCGCGGGCGGGCCGCGTCCCGGGCTGCTTCAACTTGCGCAAGTTGCTTGCTGCTGACCGCATTGACCGGCATTAGCAGATTCTGGTCGCATCCGTCCCTGACCCTTGACCGGTCAGAGATTCCAATTAAGCAGCCGCCGGTCCAATTAGGCAGCCGTCGCACACGCTACGAGGCATGCACGAGGGGCGCGTGCTGCACTTAAACTAAATACAGTGGCATGTCAGCATATGACAAGAGGACGGGGCCAGAAGGGGCCCGTCCGTCCGCCTCTTCCCGGTTCCATCGAGTCGTGCCACACGGGCTTCCCTTTTTTCTCTTCTTTTCCGTAGAAAATGGCGCACGAAGAGGTTACACTTACACCCACCGACGCCACCTTTACTTTTTCCTTTACCGAACGGCATATATGTAAGTCGCGTCGTGTCACATGTTTTAACAGGAAAAAGAAGAAGCTGCGTCGGGCTGCATGCCGGGTTAGCCCTAATCCGGCGATTGGACGAGCTAGCTACCCCTATTAGCTCGCTTGATTGGTTAGGTGACGGTGACCTGAACAGTCTATGGTTCGCGGGTAAATCAGGAGGCCAGACAGGGAAAGCCCCACTAGGCAGCCCCCAAACTCTGAATTGCCTTTTTTGCCGTAAAACTTACAATCTACTCCCTCCGTTTCAAAATAAGTGACTTAAAAATGACTCAATTTTACACTAACTTTAGTACAAAGTTGGGTCACTTTTGAGTCATTTATTTTAAGATGGAGGGAGTATTCATCAGCAATCAAGATAGTACACCAAACATTAGAAACAATAAAAATTACATTCATATCCGTAGACCACCTAGCGACAATTACAAGCACTTAGTACACTCTAAATTGCCTTTGGACTATATATGAAAGTGTCGACAAGAGATCGCCACATTTCATAACAATGGTATCACGGATGGTCAACACCCTCTAGCACAAATCAAAAGGAAGTAGGAGCCCAACATCAACTCCAACCATCAGAATCAAATTACTAGATCTATTCTACTTGAGATTGGGTGGTGATGGCAGGATCTCTAGGTTAGGCCCATAACGAGGATTCACTTCAGCAGGCCTGGAATGGGCCAATCCTACTCCTGGAAGTCACTCGATTGGGCCAACATCATGAGACCCATCTGGCTGCAAAACACCCTATCATCCATCCGACATGACCATTGAAAGACAAGACAATCAACGCAGACATTACTAACAGCGCCACCAAGCCAGCGTTATCACAATGTAGTGATGCTAAGGGTAATGATTGTCATCATTGCACCGTTACTATTGCATGGCCGACTATATTGTTGTACTCCTCAGCGTTGTCACCCCTATATAAGGCGAGGTTATGTGGAAATATAGACAAGTTTTCTATAGGATTAAGAAGAGCTAGATACATCATTGCAATGTAAACTCCGTCATATGAGGCTTGATCATACACACATAAGGGGTAGTGTATTACCTCGATCCAAGGGCCTGGACCTCAATAAATTTCTCCTGCTTAGTCCCGTACCCATATTGTCCATGTGTGCTTTGCTCCACTAACCACCCAAATCATGTGTATTGCCGCGAAATCCCCGCTATAGGCGGTGATCATAACGACGTTGAAATGGCTTCGAAAACTTGAGTACCAGAGTATGGAACATGCTACATAAATCCGGGCTCTATTTGTGTAGACCTCGTGAACCCTCAACATATGCTCCTCGATGCCGTCTTTTTTGTTGTGCTCGCCACCATTAGCAACTTTGTCACTGTCCACCTCTACTACCACTGCCAAGCCTTCTTCAATATGTGGTGTCATGCTCCACCTCCTTGACACCCCACTCACGAGACAACCATGCTCATGCTCTTCTTCAACGCCTCCGCTGTCGACATCCTCTCTAAGAACGGTAAATTTTAACAACTGACACTACATAGACTTCATCCTATGCCTTGGTTATGTGGTCTTAAGAGATGCAGTCCCCTCGTTAAATTCACTCAAAAAGAATTGTGATGGGAAGGACAGGAAGAGATGGAGCGCCTGCCAGAATCCTATAAAAAGGAAATGCGGTATGAGGGAGTGCAAAGAAGAAGTATCTGACGGCATGGAAAGAGAAGCACAACTCAACACTTCTTACATTCGGGATAAAAGTCATCTAGAGATGTTCTCGACGGAGTCCCTCATCCATCCATGTATGACTAGCAATATCACCCATTTTTCGCGGTGATGAGGGAATCCACACAATTTCAATGTGTATTTGCACTCGGCTTTGCTACTTTCATTCTAGACTATCAAAATAAATTGAAATCGGTCACTCGGTTGCTTATAACAAGAAATGCCCCATTTTTTACAACCTTTTTTTTTACAAATTCACGATTTTTTTCAAAATTAAAGACATATTTTGAAATCCAGAAATATTTTCAAACTCATGAACATTTTTTAGTCCAGTACCTTCTTTAATTTTGTATACTTTTTAATATTCAAATCATTTTTAAAATTTGTGATCATATTTTTTATTTGGAATATATAATGTGGGAACATTTTTCTAATTGCGAAAATATTTGCCACTCCATTTTTTTATGAAATTCGATGTTTAAAATTAGTTTTTAATTCATTTTTTTAATAAAGGAACATTTTGTGAAGAAATTTTTCCAAGCTCATGAACATATTTTTTGAATTTTGGAACATTGTTTGAAATCCAGGAGAATTAATCTTCCAATTTCTTTTAATCTGGAAACATTTTTCGTATTTACGAATATTTTTTGGAATGTAAATAATTTTTACGAGTTAATGATTCTTTTTAAAAAAACTCGTGAACAGTTTTGGAGTTAAAAAACCACAGAGAAAAAAAATAGCGCGACCGCAGTGGGCCGGGCACCTCTATGCTCGCTTGTAGCAGGATCTAGCGAAATCTTGCCTGAAGGCGTGCGCAAGATGGACCTGCCCAGGCGCATGGGGGGCGGCAGCCTTGTTTTTTTTCCTTTTTCAACCTTTTAGTTTATGTTTTTTCATTTATTTCTAATTTGGTTTACACTTCTAAGTATTCAAAACAATATTACAAAAATTACTCGACATGAAATATGTGACTATTTAAACTAAGCATTTGGAAAATGTTAAATGTGTCTAAATAAAATGTTTCTCATGTATACGAAAAATGTATATGAACAAAATACAATGTGTATGAAAAACATTTGACCTTGTGTTTAACAAATGTTAATTAACAATTTGAAAATAATAATGAATACGTATTTGAAAACTGTTACTCAAGCAATTAAAAAAAGTCAAATGTGTATAGAAAAAATGTTGACCTTGTATTAAAAAAAGTTAATTTGTTACTTGATAATCAAGCATTTGAAAAAAATGTTAAACATGTATAGATAACATCTTGACCATGTATTAAAACATATTAACCTTGAATTTAAAAAATCAATCATTTGATTTTTTTAAATGTATACAAAAAATGTTAACCATGTATTAAGTTTTTTAAAGTATTTCAAAAAATGTTAATCAAGCATGGAAAAAATGTTTAAAATGTGTGTAGAATAAATGTTGACCATATATTTAAACATGTATTAGAAAATGTATTTGATATATACCAAGTTGTGCAGTGTTTATGGAAAAAATGAATATCCAAAAATATAATAATTCAGAAAAATATAAAATATATTTTTAATGTATACAAAAATTGTTGAATGTGTATTGAAAACCAAGAAAAAAACCCCAAAAGAAAAGGAAACAAAGAATAAAGAAAAACGACAAAGAAATAAAAAAACGAAGAAAAGAAATAGAGGAAACCAATAAAATAAAACAATAATAATAAAACCGGTGCAAAAGAATAGAAAATCGGGAAAACGAGAAAGAAACAAAGAAATCAGATGAACACAAGAAAGAAAGAAAGAAACCTGAAGGAAAAATTGAAGGCACTAGAAAGAAAAGAGAAAACTATGATAATAAAATGAAAATAATAATAATGAAAATCAAAGAAATAATAAAAGCCCAATTGAAAACAATAAAGAAACAAAGAAAACCGATGAAAAACAAAAAACCTAAGAAGGAGACAAATAAAAGTAAAAAAAAAACCGAGAAAACGAAGTGAATGAAATGCTATGTAAGCTAGTGAACTAATGATACGGTAGATAAGGGGTCAGACCATTACTATAGCGATATGAGAAAATCTAGGGAAGCTTACTGCTCGTTATAAGCCAGATATAGCTCCCAAGGGCAACGCTATGTCTCGCTTATAGCAAGACCCAGTGTGCTCTCATGGATAGCGCTGCCAAGACCTCCTTCAGAACCTCCTTGTCTGCGTCTTAAGCACCGGCTAGGGGAGCTGGCGCCCACACGACCGCAAAATAGGACGACCCAAGTCGCCTTGTTCGCTCAATCATAGTTGACTGATTAACCGTTGACTTTCCTAAAGATAGAAAATAAGTAAAAGAACTCAGTAACAAAACAAAAAAAATGTAAATTCAGAAATGATCATGAATTTGAAAGAAAGCCGACAAACTTCAAAGAAAGCTCACGGATTTGAAACAACACAAATTTGAAAAAGATTCACCTATTTTGAAAGGAAAAATCACAAATTTGAAAAAACATTGATTTTGAAAAGGTTCACAAATTGAAAAAGCTAATCAAATTTTGAAAACAGTTTACGAATTTGAAAGAAAAGTTCATCGATGTTGACAAAAAAAACATATATTTTTTACCAAAATCATTCATTTAGCAAAAAAGAAAGAAAAGGATAAGAAAAAGGAAAAACCAAAAAATACCATTCCAAGAAAAAGAAAAAGAAAAAGAGAGAAGAAAAAAAGAAGAAGAAAATTCTCTAAGTAATAAACATAACAGGTGAGGTGGCCGGGTGGTTAGTGCAACGCGTACCTAGAAGCAAGATCGCCGAGTCGAACGGGAGGTCCTATTGGACGCATTCTGCGTCAACTAGCGCTGGCTTCGCACAGAGCTGCTGACTGGCGGGCTTTTCTGGGCCGTGACCGTTTCTTCAGCTGTTTCCGCGCGCGCGTTCCAGCTGTTTGAACTGTTTGCACTGTTCCCTGTTGTTTCTTGATGTTCCCTGTTGTTCCCTACTGTTTCCTGGGACTGTTTCTTCAGCTGTTTCAACTGTTTTTTGAACTGTTTGTTACAAAAGTGCTGCTTCTAAAACTGGTACCTGTGATGGTTCTAAAATAGTGGTAAAAAATAAAACAACTTATTTTATAAATTAAATCTGCTGGCTGAAGCTTCTTTACAACTTCTTCTGAAATTGCTCTAACCTTAGAGCTTGTTTACAAGAATCTTTTCTGCTGTTTTCGAACCTTGCTTACAGCCGAGAGTATTGCAAGAAACTATCACTCGGGCAGCAAGAGAACAAAATAGAAGTGCATCATTAAGGAAACATTCTCCTTCTGGAGGTATTCCTTTCAGTTGAATGTTGCAGTCCAGTTACCCTTGAAGATGACAGTATTAATAGCAATGAGACCCTTCAGAATAGCAAGGGAAAATGTGTTAATTGGAAATACACATTCCTTTCGAAGAAAATGAAAAGTTGAAATTTTTTGAGGACATAAAAAATATTGTAATAAACATTCCTTTGCAACAAAAAAACAGGTGTAAAAACATTTGATCAATGGTATTCTTTTGGGTGAAACCTATTACACTACAACAAGCTTAATGAGGCATACTTCATATGAACAAGCTCTAAAATGTTCATATGAACAAACCGATCACGAACTTACCTAAGCTGACTTCATATGCGGAACGAAAAATGATTGGCATTTAAAGCTTCACTTGAATATGCGGAAACCCTATTCAAACAGAGAAAAATGGCAAAAAAAAACAGTTTTTGTGACAAAAAATAGAATTCAGTTTACAAAGAACAGGGCTGTGAGGAAGCAACATCACTCTTCTGTCCTTGTGATACAGTAAATAGATAACTTACATGTCTCTGAAGGAAAGAAGTTACTACGTGTGTTGTTTTCTTGTGGATGCAGAAACAAAGCGAGAACATAACTGCATCCAACAGAAAAGAAGTGAGGAAGAGAAAGAACGAAAATGAGAATAACCTGCTCAAACATACAGCAGGAAAATGTCTTGCAGAATCTGCAAGTGTTGTAAGTTCCTTTCCTTGATTGAGACATCGTTTCAGGCAGGATTTCGGTGAGGATGAAAAAATCATTTAAATTTCTTTCACTTTTGTGTTTACGGCTGTGCTTTGATGGAAGAATTTGACCAGTTTGTTGAATACCAAAGTTTGAGGAAAGAAACTGAGGTTGTTTCTTTGACATCTCTTATTTCAAATGCATTTGTTCTTGGTTTCAGTGTGCAATGCATTTATTCTTAGAAAGTGTGATATGAATTAACAAAGTTTAACACAACAAAATGGTGGCCAGGAACTGATTGAGAGTCAACAAGCTGAAATGGGGTTTAATTTGTTTTGTGGTATTGACAAAGAACTAGAAGAAGGTGCACCAAACATCATGAGCAAAAATTTGGGAATGTCAAAAAACGATGAACAAACTGTAAGTGCTTACAAAAGTGGGTAGTGTAATTATAATTCTAGCATACATTTTTGTTGCTCAAAAAATGTGTCAAAAATTTCAGGGAACATTATTTGAGAAACATTGTTCCAATAATAATGTTCCCCAATATAATGTTCCCTCATTAATATTCCCTTGGAAAATGTTCATTTACTAATATTCACTGGGAAATGCTCATTTAATAATGTTCCCTTAATAAATGTTACCTAAACAATGTTCCCTCAATAATTTTCTTGGAATATACATCATTTCAAAAAAATGAACATTTTAAAAATTGTTCTTGAATAAACATTCTTACAAAATGTTTGCACAAAAATGTTCACGTTAAAAATGTTAGTTTTATATTGTTCCGTAAATAATGTTCCCACAATAATGTGCCGTTGGCATCATTTAAAAAAATGTTGAATTTTTTTAAAAATAGTGTTCAACACTGTTGAGGGAATACTATTACATTATTAAGGGAACATCATTAAATGAACTTCTTCAGGGAGGGAATATTATTGAAGGATCATTATTGGGAGAACAAACATAATGAAAAATTAATTTGGGAAACGTTATTAAACGAACATTGTTGAAGGGACATTAATGTGGGAACAAAAATAATGGAACATTTATTTGGGGATCATTATCATAATAATATTAAATACAAACATTATACGGGGAACATAATTAATGGAACATTATTAAACGAACATTTTTTAGAGAACATTATTTCCTGAATAAATATTATTCAAGTAACATTATTTCATGGAACAATATTTGGGGAACAAAAATAATGAAACATTCATCGCTACAAAAATTGTGAACATTTTAATAATTCTTCTTGAATAATATTAACGAGGGATATTGGGGAACATTATTAAATGAACATTATGTGGGGAACATTATTAATGGAAAATTATTAAACGACCATTTTTTAGGGAACATTATTCTCTGAATAAATATTATTCAAGGAACATTATTCTCTGAATAAATATTATTCAAGGAACATTATAAATGGAACATTATCCAAGGCACATTATTTCATGGAACAATATTTGTGGAACAAAAATAATCGGACATTCATCGCTATAAAAATTGTGAACATTTTTATAATTGTTCTTGAATAATATTAATGAGGAATATTGGGGAACATTATTAAATGAACATTGTTTAGGGAACATTATTAATGGAACATTATTTAACAAACATTTTTTAGGGAACATTATATTTAGGGAACATTATTCTCTGAACTGGAACTGGAACTAGTATCATCAGGTGAGGATGAATATTGAGAAGGTGATCAAGCTCATACTTGGAAACATATGACTTTTGCTTGTCACTTAAATCAGACACTGCCTTATGCCAACTAATGGTAGAGAGCCTGTGCTTAATAGTAGCTGCATGATATTTGTAAAGTCTAGGCATTTTGACAGTTGAAGGAGAGCTGTATAATAATTAAAAAATAAGGTGCTGAAAAAAAGATTAATTGAAATAGAACAAACAACAGTAAATAGTAACACTGATAGTAACAAAGATAAAAAATCAGCTCTCGTGCATAACTGTTCCAAATATAATGGAAAATACATAAATTAATTGTTATACATCTATAATTTAATTGCTACACACTCTTTCATATCAACACTCCCAAGTGGGATAACTAATTACAAATCCTTGATTACTGAAAATTTAAATCTCCAAAGCACTAGAGCAACACAATAAAAATGGCTACTATCCAGGACACAACTAAAATATGTCAGCGCAGAAAGAAAATTACAGCGCACACCAGAAACAAATTACACAAGTGTAACAATAAATACATCAAACAACTATCTGGCATCATGAGAAATATGAAACAGGGCAACACAGAGTTATGAACTAAGCTTCAGATTTGGAAACATCGACACTAACACTATAAAACCACAACTACCATCCTTGGTGGAACTCAATGGGCTTTTTATAATGTCCAGATAGCACACATAGGTGTCGGCGGCGGTCAGACGGGGAAGGTATAACATTGCTCACTTAATCGGCTTTCTTTTTTTATAACATGTTGTCCAAAAACATTTTTCAGATGCACATGATGTATGACAGTTTAACATAATAATGGCATCAATGTGAATTTAAGAAACATTTTAACATAAAAAGAAACATGTGCTGGTAGAAGAAAACATAAAAAAGAACTACCATTATGGAACAAGCCACCAATTTATACATGTGTTAGTTAAATGTTGATAGGTGCGTGCTTCTCGACAAAATACATGCTAACAAGTCTCCAGAAATACTCCATGATGTGCTACAAATTTCAGAAAACTAACATAACACATACACAACAATAGATCGCTCCACAATTGCCACCCAAGCCTCCTACAAACCCCCTATAATCATCAACAACAGAGGAAAATTACTGCATCATGCTACACAAACCTAATCATCAACAAAAAAAACCGACTAGATCGCTGAACCATTGCCACCCAAGCCTCCTACAAACCCTAGCAACAGTAGATCGCGCGGTAGCACACAGAGATGAAGGAACAGAATGGGGAATTTGGGGGCGTTACCTTGTGGAAGCAGAGATTAACGAAGGTTGACGGGGACCTAGACACCGACCTTGACGGAACCCTGGAAGAAGCCGAGCTTGACGAAACCCTAGACGACTCCGACGCCGACGCTCAACACTGGCCAACTGCTAATAAACATCCAACATGACTACATCAACCAGATCTGATGCCATGTCGCCGATAAATAGGGAGGAGAAAGGGGGAGCGGCTGCTTACGAGGCCGGCGGTCTCTTGCCGGAGCAGGACCCTGGAGGAAGAAGCAGGAGAAACAGCCGTCGCACGACGCCGAAGCCGGAGACGCAGGATCTAGGCACGAGGGAGGAACGGGGACAGTGACAAACGGGTCGCAGGAGGGAGGAAGGAGACAACGACGAACGGGTCGCTCGATGAAGGAAATAAAAGGGCCGGCCCAAAACAAGTCGGGGGGGTGCGGCGCATCGACAAATTGACACAAAATGCGGCGAATAGGATATTTCAAGTCGAACCACTCCCTCACGTGCACCTTTTTGCGTTTTCAATCATAAGAATTAAATGAAGATGGGCCCGCCCAGCACAGAGTATAGGGTGTGCGCTCGATTGCGGAAATAGAAGGAACGGGCACGTGCGCCGTTTAGGAATTGCCAGCGCCGCCCCCTACTATGGCATGTGCGAGCTATCCCACGATTGTCACGCACTGTTGCAATTTTTTTGACGGGAAGGCCTTACAACTTGCTTTATTATCATGAAATGATGCTTACATCATCCGCAAGGTAATGAATGATAAAACTAGGGGGTGAGTCCGATCACATAGACGGTGGATCAACACGTCCGTGTTGAGCTAAAGAATGAGCTACCATATTCGACTCTCTATTACAATATTCAAAAGAGACCTTCCCGAACTCGTCACGTAACTGTCGACACTCTTCTAGTACTGGCCCAACAACCGAAGAGTGGCATGTGTTGAGATTCATAGCATCCACAACAACTTGGTTATCCATTTGAACGACTATATAATTGAGACCAATCGAGAGGGCAAGCTTCAGTCCTTCAACCAGAGCCGCCGCCATGTCGACATGTTCTAGTTTCGTTGTTGAAGCAACAATAAACCCACATGCATAGTCTCGGATTACAGTCCCACATGATCCAGTATGGTCATCCTCCAGAAAAGAAGTGTCCACGTTCAAAACCCTCTGTCCGCTTAAAGGCCTAGTCCATCAGTTCAGTCGAGGCATTGTAGCTGCCTTGCCCACAGCTCGGACAAAATTCAGAGCTATACCAATAAGGCTTGGGTCGATCTTTGAGTAGACTGCACTTCTTTGTCCTTGTCAATGAGACGTCTTTGACACCATAGGAACCAACAAGCAGTTGTAATAATTTCTGGCTGTTCAATTGCATCCATATAGTTTCACTGGTTCGTCGGGTCACACAGGAGGAATTCAAGGACCTCCGAACCAGATCTCCCCGGCATTCTAGCATTGGATATGATCTCATGTAGACCCAGGTAGACCATGTATCTTTTGCCCGGACACAACCAAACAGAGCGTACTCTACATCTTCTGCATGCAACTTATATTGCGCCGTCGTCGAAATGTCGATTAGTAAGGACGACATAACATGGAATAACATTGTGTAGTGATCTCCAAATGAATATCTTTACCTTGCTTGGTACTTTCAATCCTCACAATTTCTTCCATATAGGATGTGGTACACTTGAAAAATTTACATTCAGGGCTCAAATTTGCATATAAATCTTCCCATCTACTATCCCTATAAAAGGAAGAGAGTAGGCAGATCTAAACAATCAGCAACGTTGATTAACAAAATCTAAAGGCCATTAATCCTTCGGTGTTTAACACAGCAAGCCACGATAATTACAAGGGTTGATCACGATCGCTAACCATACCTACGAGAAAAAAACCACCCATCCCACGAGCCACGACCGGACGCCTCCTCCTACATAAATTGTTGCCATCACGCCTCCTCCTCCTCCCGCCCCCGCGGCCTCCCTGCCCTGTGCCCCGCCGGCCCTCCTCT
>CBMN010195804.1:0-14806 GCA_000582825.1 Hordeum pubiflorum | reverse complement strand
GGGGGGGGGGGGGGGGGGGGGGGGCTCACTGCTTAAGCACTAAAGCATAAAGCGAGGCGACGCTTTAGACAGACTCTGAACCTGATGGGCAGTAGAATAGAGTACCATTTAGTGAGACATACATACCTTGACTCTAATCCATCAGTGAGCACATATGCATTAGTAGCCATTATTCCAATCCATCCACTATGCAGTAAGCAACTAGCCAACTACTATAAGAGAGGCAGCTGCAGCACCTAATAGCAGAGGAGCTGTGCATAGCATAACACATAACAGAGCAGGAAAGGCATACAAGCTGGTGCAGATCTGAGCATGGAAGAAAGGGAAAAGGGAGGGGAAGGGGGAGAAGAGAGGGCAGGAGCTATACATTGTGGTTGCGCAAGCGGAGGGGGGAGGAGCCAGAGAGGAGGAGGAGGAGCTGTGGCCAGAGAGTAGGAAGCTGGTGCAGATCTAAGGAGGAAGCTGCTGCCAGAGGAGAGAGGAGAGCTGAAAGCCTGGAGATTTGCACGCTCTGGTTTTGGTTCTCTCTCTTTCTTTCCCTCCTGTAACTGTTTCACATATGAGCCCAGTTTTCCCGCCCTTGTGTTCCCGTCCAGCCCTTTTTTCCCGCCAGATATCTCTGTTCCCCTGCCTAGCAAGTCTAAGGCATCCTCTCTGCAGTAAAGCGCCAATCAGGACGCCTAAGCGGGCGCTTCAGACGCTTTAATGTCTAAGGTGGACGCCTTAGACACATGTCTAAAGCGAGCTGGACGCTTTAAGCCTCGAGGGCGCTCTGACGCTTAAGCGCTTTAGGGACGCTTTACAAACAGTGGTTAAGTATACCTCTTGTAACTTCTAACACAACTAAATGTATGTTGCCCTGCATAGTAAGATCATCATCCTCTTGTACCGTTGGTGCAACAAACCACACAAAGCATCAAAACTGATTGATATGCATGCTCCAGAGAAACCCTGAAAACTGACATCCTTTCTTTCAGAAAATAAGTCAATCTGGACATAAAAAATGCAATGGAGGGATAAAAGTGTGCATATGAGCGGCCCACCTTTTCATGGAGAACCACTAAAAACTGGGCGGTCGCCTACTCCACTCGCCTCTCCCTCTGCTCCAGACACCTCACCCAACTCGGCCAATAGTGCATAGATCATACATATATTGTATTTAGCAATTAGAGAGTGGCTTTGATTTTACTGTTCATAGTGTGGGTGCACCGAACCTGGGTGTACCCACTACTTTCCCTTAGCAATTTTAACATACGATGCAGAAGTAAAAGAAATGATATTTTTGCGTGTATATCTTATTTTAAGCCTGCCAAATAAACACTTATGTCCTTCCACCAAGTTCCACAGTACACTTGCCTATTCACATAAATAAAGAATGAAAGATTTTCAGAAATATCCTAGGCTGACACAGCCCAACACTATGCTATGATCCCCATGCCATTAGTGCTTCTCCCAGGCACATCTTCGAATATATGACATGCATGAAGCGTGAAACAACAAGCAAGAGTAATTCCTAAATTTTCTAATTGCTCCCAATCCCAATTCTGATCAAGCGACAAACAATAAAGAAAGGAGAGGGGAATTTAGGATTGAGAAATACTCCTGCTTCTAGGCTGCCGGGCCTCGTGCTTCCTGCAGCGCCCCAATGTCGCTGGCTTCTGTGCCACAACCTTAGGAGATGAACCTGCATCAGAACAAACAAAACAGCTGCGGGAGAGACGGGTAGAGGGAGCCGCTGGGCGTCAGGCGATGCGAAGAGTGTAGGGCGGAGCGGGGAGACTACTCTCAGGAGAGACGGGAACGAGGGCGAGAGTGTTCGTGGGGTCGGGGTTGTTTCCTTTTCCTCTTGTGCTTTTTCTGATGTGGGGTGAGAAGGAGCAAGGCGGGAAATCGAACAAGGTCGAACTACGACGTTCGACCCCCCTTTAATAGTAGAGATAAAAACATCTCCCGTTCATAGCTCATGCTAGAGAAATTGTACAGAAATGTATAACTGTATAAAAATGTCATGGGATTCACATATTCATAACGAGAGTACGAGACTAGCAAAATTTCAGGCACATTGGTGCCAAAATAAAAGCCCCATAATTGGATCACTAAACCTACGGATTGACGATATCTAGTGAACAAGGGCAAGCATAGTTTTGCACAAATAAATGGTTGCCATATATGCACATGAAAGGTCCACACAAAATAGAGCCAACCAAATAAAGGGTTCAATCAGCAGTCTCACCATCATCTCAAGGTTCTTCTACCTACGTCCTTCTCTCACCTCCTTCTGAGCAAACCCACCGCCCCATCCAAATCCATCTCATGCCTTGATCGATCTCGCTACTAATCATCAAAAACCGAATCACCACTCTGCATTGTTGCTATAAATTCTGTTTTCCCTTTCGATTGAGCTTCACAATGCTCTAATTTATAAATCAATGCGATATCCTTGTTTTGCTTTTCCACTTTTCCTCGAAACTAACCTATATGAAACCTGGTATGACCTCCAGATCCTTACCTTTCCTGATGATGGCCTTCTACATGCCCTACACAAACCTAAGTAAGAAATCTGATCAAACTAAAAGAACTACAAAAAAGATCAAAGCATGCGATGCAAGCAGGAGAGATACATGGCACACATCTGAGCAGCTCACCACATTGGCAATACATCTGCGCAGCTCACCACAGGAGAGCTCCCTGAGGTACTTGGGGACGAAGATGGCGGGTGGGTGCAGCCTGTAGAGCCCCCGGCGTGGCAACATACATGGAAGGCTGCCTGACATGGCACGCTGCGAGCACTAGCCTATGTCGAAGGCGAGGCTCAGTGTCGGCAAGATGACGCAGGTCTCCAGTCAGCCGATGGAGATGCGTTCCACGGGGTACACCTTGATTTCTAGCCGCCTTAGGCTTACGGCTGGGTAGGGGTTTGGAGGAGGAGCAGCCGTGGAGGTTGCCACCTCGGCTGACTTACTGTGAGCGGGATCGAGGGAGAGGGAGGAGCTGTCGTCGGCAGTGGCCATCTAGGGTGCTCCATAGGCAGGAGGGTCGGGTTGCTCGAGTGGAAAGAGGTGAGAGGGAGCCGTCCGGCTCATAAGGGATTAAAAACTCAATGGAGGAAAAACCTATTTCACGCGTAAAAAAGGCAGGAGAAAAAAATCGGAACGGAGAAGGTGTGGGAGGGAATCATAGGAGGGAGGAAAACCCTGGAGGCGAGGAAGCGAACATACCAACTCCCATTTAATAGTAAAGATTGATTGCATTATACTGTACCCATCTTAAAATGAATTATTAGGTACTGACTATTAATGTACGCGAAATTTTATATTGAGTTTAATTACGCACTTCAACATGTCTTGTTCTAATTATGCTTCAGATTTTTTTCATACTTTCTAGGCATGTCTATTTTATCTTGACAAAGGACTGTAGGTTTGTGTTTTACTTGATTTTGGTTTGAATGCTGGAGTCTGGATTAAATCTAAATGAGGAGAGCATAATTGACTTTTTACAGAACATTCCAACATTCATTTTACCTGTTTGTAGCATGTTTGATTATTCAGCATGTATTCACAAAATGAAGCAATGCAGAACTCTTACACTACTAGGAGTTCGACGGACTTTAGAAGAAGACCTCAAACTTGAGAAGAGAGCTTTGGATGCTTTTAAGAGTTCTATTACCAAAGAGTTAGATAGAGTAAGTTTTAAATGTGCATTGGAAATGTGTCTATTTGCTTAGCTCATGTGGTGTGATGCTTGAGTTAGCTTTAGCTTAGAAAGACTTTTTGACTGTGTTTCTCTTATTTTTCTGGATGATAGGTTTTGCAAGAACCTGAAAATGGAACAGCGGATCATAGTAAACAGGAGGCTCGCAAGGATGCTGGTCAGAAAACAAGTAAAGGCTCTAAAAGAGCTCGTCAAGACTCGGATACCTCTGAACTAAATAATAGCCATAGTGAGAGGGAAGACAGTGATGAGGATGTAAGGCCAAAAAAGAGGGGGGCTGAAAAAGGCAAATCTATAAAACAGCAGAAAAAAGTGACAGCAGAGAAAAAATTGTCAAATCTCAAGGTTGGAAAAAGAGACTTGGATAAAAGTGATAAAGATCAAGGTCGAAATTCTGCAGAAGATAATCCCCTTTCATCTGCTGTTGATAATAAGAAGGTTTTTATTTGTTTTTTATGTCGAGTTCTGGAATACTTGTTCTCTCAATATATTAGCTCTACTGTTTTTATAGTTTGATTTTCACAAAAAACAACAGGCAGCTCCAGCCCATGGTAAACGAGTAGAACGGCTTAAGTCAGTTATAAAATCTTGTGGAATGAGGTAATCCTTACTTTGGATACTTGAATGCAAGTTGATGCATTTTGAAATAACGAATTTTACTAATGTGTTTTCTTAAACTAGTGTGCCACCTTCTGTGTATCGGAGGGCAAAGCAGGCCTCGGAGAGCAAGCGCGAGGCTTGTTTGATAAAGGAGTTGGAGGATATACTTGAAAAGGAAGGATTGTCTTCACACCCTTCTGAGAAAGGTCCAGTTCGTTGCTGAATTACTTATAATTAATATGTGCGAAAGCTTCTGTTAGTTATTTCATTTTCTAAAGTTTATATGGGTAGCATTAGGATGTTAGGTAATCAAATTGTTCTTTGTGGAGAACTTTCCTTGGGTGCAGGATCCAGCAGTGGGTGCAAGGTTGTGAATCCCACCTGCCCACCCGATCCGAGTCTCACTTCTACCTTGATTTAGGAAGTGCGGTATTGAGTCTTGTACCTTCCATCTTAAAACAGAAAAAGGAAAATTATCGCGTGTTCGTCAAAACTATGCATTATAAAAGGTGTTTGTTCCCAATAATAATATATACTGTATGCCTGAATTGTGATGGGATAATCTCGTTCCTGAACTCATTTACCTTGGAGAACTCTCCTTGGGTGCAGGATCAAGCGGTCGGTGCACAAGGTCGTGAGCCCACCCACACAGATCCGAGTCTCACTTTGCCTTGACTAGCAAAGCGTTCATGAATAAAAAATAAACCACTACGTGCTCATGTATCTGAGAAAAACTTAGTATACTTTATACCACTCAAATATCGCATCAGTCAGATCCCTTATATTCTTAAATAGTACATCATCTATGGCGGACCATCTCCAGGTAAATGATGAGTACATTTAATGAGCAAGAAATACATGAAATGTGTCAAAAGCAGCAAGGATTCTGGCCAAAAACCAGAACACGAATGCTTTGCTAGGCTGATGGTCCATTGGTCTGCTGCATCCGTGCCTAGACATCAATGTTTTTAAAGCGGTAAAGCAAATAAAACATGCATCTTTGGTAATGTTTTTCAATAATTGATAAAACCAGAACAAATCTCATGTTAAACCATTTCTTTCTGTAATTCATTCTAACAAACACATGGCAAGCATATTAAAAGCTATACATCTCTGCCAAGCATTTTTAGCAAACTCTCGATATGGGTAACTTGATGCACTGATAAAATAAACAGTAGGGAGGGGCAAGGAACGAGGCAACCTGGGATCTGTGTAGGCTGTTAGTTTAGTCGGCTTCAACAGACGGGAGAGCTTCGTGCCTGTCCTTGCCGCCTGCGGCTTTAGGGGAGTTGTGGTTTTGAGGCTGGCTGCTGCTGAGGTAGAACAGAAGGGAGAGCGGCTTCTCTGGTGGGACTCACCGGCTCCAGGGTGGAAGAGCTCTGAAAAATCAAACCTGAGATCAGCTCCAGTGGCTGTGAACATGGGCCATGGTAACTGAGCGTGAGGGAGGCACAAAGGTCATGCCAGCTCCTGGGCTCGCGACGAGGAAGATGCAAGACGGGAAGGTGACCTCGTTGGCGTCTTTGGCGGTCAGTGCCTGCCTGAACATTGAGAAGGTCACCAAATTCCGAGGGGACGACGGCCATGGGAGGTCGAGGTGCATGAACTGCTCGCTCATCTTCTTGCAGTGGCAGTTCAGAGGTTATCCCGTGAGATGGCAGAGCGCTTGCGGTGAGGTACGCCAACTCGCTGTCCACTAACCACCAGTCCGACTTTATCAAGCCTATCACAGAGGCTGGGCCGGCCATCTGCGACCATCGAGTGCCACCGGTGACGAAGCCACCTCGATGGTGTGCCTAACAGCGCTGCGTGTGGATGTGGGAGATGACGAGTGTCTGGCCCTGCCTGGTTGCGCAGCCAATCGAGAGCACGTCCCAGCCTCACCCCGTGATCCTTTTTTCCCTCTGTTGCCGCCTGCGATCTCCAAGTCCGGTAGCACCAGAGAGGCAGTTAGGAGAGCACAGGAGAGCTCTTATGTAGTGCAGTTGTGCTTCGGCGACGTGAGGACGTGGGCATATATGTTTTTTTTTTGCCCTAACCCATCATGCATGGAGTTTTTCTCCTGATTTTCCAGTGATGTTTTTTCTGCCGATTTTTTATCATGCGGGGGTAGGAAGGATCACAGGACAGAAGACAAAACTCTCTTTATAATAGTTGAGATTTATGAATAGTGCAGTAATGAGTGTTGTCCCCTGCATCTTAAAACAGAACAGGAAAAACTATCATGTGTTTCTCAAAACTATGAACATTGTAGAACGTGTTTGTTCCCAATAATAGTATACTCCCTCCGTCCAGAATTACTTGTCGCAGAGATGGATGTGTCTAGACTATTTTTTGTTTTAGATACATCCATTTCTATCCGTTTCCGCGACAAGTAATTTGGGACGGAGGGAGTATGTGACTCAATTGTGATGGGATAACCTCGCTCCTGAACTCGTAGTGACTGCTGTTTGGAGTTAATATGTGTAGATTACTTCAAGCATGTCTATGTTACATGTAATCAGTTGACTTGCCTAACTGTTATGCATTTTTTAAACAGAAATTAAAGCAGTGAGAAAAAGAAAGGAAAGAGCAAAGGATCTTGAGGGCATAGACATGAGCAATATTATTATGAGTTCTCGTAGGAGAAGTGCATCTAGTTTTATACCCCTGCCAGTGCCTAAAATTGAAGCTGATAGTGACAGCGATGATGATGATGATGATGGTGAAGAGGAGAATGTGGAGGGTGGAGATAAAGGTGACGATGACGAAGCAGAAGCTGGAGACGGATCTGCTGATGGTATGATTCAATAGTTTGTAGCATTTGAATTTACTGTCAACAGCGTTGCTATTTACAACTTTCTTTAGTGTTGTATCGAGGAGAAATATCGATTGTTGTCTACATTAACTTTTTTGTGATAAAGTTTGGAAAAAATGAACTTTGAAAGGTATGAACCTTGCAGTCAGCACTAGGTGTAGTGTTTTAAAAGGATTTATCACTTTTGCACCTATATTTATCCTGCAAATATTATCAAGTTTGATCCTGAAACTTTGTAGTGCCATAGAAGTCTTGACATTTTTCAGTTTGAGAATTTCATGAAACTCCTGGATACATATCCATTTACGTATGTTTTCTGTTTTCTGTTGATTCCTACGTTGACTAGTCGAGGAGTGCCATGATTCAAATTGCCTAAAATATGTGTAGGTTGTGTGAGCCACACAATCTAATGGGAAAATATAACTTCAAAGGATTTCCATGGGAATTTTGGAGGGTTGGAATCCTTGGGGAATTTTCCTGTGCCGGTCGTTTGTTTCGTATGACTGAATCCCATAGGATTTTTTCCTAAGTATTCCATTGTTCTACATTTCATATGAAATTTTGCATCGACTCAAACCTGCTGGAAAAGAATCATTTGCTTTTCCTGTGAAGCAATCAAGCAAACCCAATTCTTGTAGGATACAAATGGACATGACATTGCGATCCTGTATTTTTCCTATTCTTACATTTTAAGAATCTTGTGAACCAAAGAGGCCCTTAAGCCTTTTCTATGTTAGCGGTTTACTATTTTGTCGTTCTCTTATGCTAAATCTACTAATGCAAAACTGCCTGCACTCTCTGAAATGTCCACATCTGTTTCTTACCATAGTGACAATTCTATGCCTTTCAGATGCTGGAACGGGAGCAATTGACTCTTGTGGTGTTACTACAAAGTAGAAAGAACTAGTTCTGGCCTTGACTGGTTCGCTGTGGGCCGGGATGAAGCCAGTTATTCAGAAGTTACTTTCTGACATCTTATTTATGTTGCCATTAATATAGTTATTATATTATTTGTTGGGCATATTTATTAGACTAATACACTGGGCAATCAATTGTTGTACCCTTAACCTAATGTATAATATCAGGCTTGTTATCTTGGTAGCTAGTTCAGAATCGTGTGTTCATGTAGTTTGAAAGCTACAGCAACATTACGTTTGTTCGATGTCTGCGTACGAGAAGTCGCATCTTATCAATTTTCAGAAATCGCCATGTCTGGTGCCCACTCGTGGTGATTGCGGCTAGGGATTTTTCTTGGCATTCTTTGTAGTAATATCAACGCCGATAGTTTAGTTTTAGGATGCCGATAAGTCTTGAACATTCAGGATTTGACCATGGCAAAACGAAACATTTTTGTGACAATTTATGTTTGTTAATCATGGTAAGTTTAGTTGGCAAGGATGATAAATTTGCCCTTGATTTTTTTTCCAGGAAATTACCGTGCTCGTAAACAAAAGTTGCCATTTTGCGTCAATTAAAATTGCCATAAAAAAGTGTGATTTACCATGGTCAAAATCCGAACGTTTGGGATTTATCATTTCGATGAGCTCTGATGTACTTCGTTCCTTTAGCAACCAAACTTTTGTACTAATTGATGAGCTCTGATGTACTTCGTTCCTTTAGCAACCAAACTTTTGTACTAATTAATAACGGTGCTATGCAACATAATGTATGCACTAATCCATTGCAGAATGTGTGTAAAATGCCGAACCCTTTATGCACTAATCCAAAGCAAAACATGCATAAAATTTTCAAAGAAGCCTCCTTGTCTTGATTGAGGTGACACGGGTGAAAACCTAGCCTGCACCTCCGGGCCGCCCTCCAGCCCCACTTCCTTCCTTCTTCATCGTCGGAGGAGGCCGCCGGCGACGGGGTCGACTTCCTCTTGTCAGGCTGCAGGAGCTCGGGGTTGAAAGGCTCGATCCCCTTCTTTTGCGTCGAGTGATGGATGCATCGATGGCTTCGGTTGCGTCGTTGACGAGCCTCTGGGCTTCCTTCTTCGGCGTGACGGTTTATTGGCAGCGTCTCTCGTAGGTGGCAGCCGCGACAAATTCGTCGACGGGCGCCTGGTCTTTGGCCCAACTGCTCTTCTCCGGCGAGTCGGGGCGGGTGCCCCCTCCCCCGCCTGCCTTGTGGGCGCGTCCCCAGGTTGGGTCGGTGGCTTGCTAGCCTTTGATTGGTCTTGTTTGGCGCTGCGGTGGTGGGATGCTAGATTTGGCCGGATCTGGCCCGTCGGCATCTTCTTGATCGGCAGGAGGTGTGGTGCTTGGTGGCTCTCCGGTGCTGCCGACGTGGTGTCTCTGCGAGAGGTGCGCGGGTCAACGGAGGTGCAATGCGTGCGGGTGCTGGTGGCGTTGGGTATGCTCCGGCCGAAAGCTTGCCCGATCTTGCCGGCCGGCGGCGTCGGCGCCTGTTGGCGTCATTTAACCTCCTTGGAGGCGTCGTTGTGGAGTCTCGCATCCTCTTACACCCTCGGATCCTGCTCTTCGCGGGAAAGCCTAAGGCTCGGTCGGGTCGAGTGACGTCGTCGACATCGTCACTTCCATCTTTGGGGCGTCGCCTTGAAGAGCTTCGGATCCCGTTTGCGCGCTTCATGGGCTGCAAGCTCCTGGCATTACGGTCGGCAGGTGCCCGTCCGACAATGCGGATGTTTTGCGTGGCTTTCTGTATGTGGCAACGATAGCGGCTTCAGGTGGAGTCAGGTTTGCTGATGGTTCTTGGTAGTTGGTCTCATCCGGCGTGTTCGAGGAATTGTTGTGCCTAGCTTTGTTTTCCTAAAGTCGGAGCTGCTGAGGAGGGGCCCTTGTGGTGACGATGACACGAGACGGGTGGTCGGCTCTGGCGCTGGCTCGACGCAAGCCCCACGCTTTTCTCCTGCAATGCTTTTCGAAAGAGTCGGAGCTGCCTCGTCGTTGATGCGTGTGGCTGACTGTATGGCATAGGACTACACATACCTTGATTGTGGTGAGGGCTTCTTCGGTGTGTAAAATATGAGAGGTGTCATGACCTCCATAACAGGAGGCCTCGTGTATATATTGAGGTCGATACAAGGGACGTGCTATGCACGTTTACAAAGAGATGAGACCGAGAGGGAGAGAATCTAGGAGACAAGAAGTTACACGATAGATAGAGATAGCAAGGATTTAAAGTCAACTCTTAACAGACTCCTAGATGCGGCGATGTATACGTTTTAACACCCTCCTTTAATCAGAACTTAGCTAAGTACATATTACGCTTGAACTCCTCGAATGATCTTGATGGTAGGGCATTTGTGAATCCAACGGCCACTTGATCCTTAGAAGGGACAAACCGAATCTCCAATTCTTTGTTCGCAACCCTTTCTCTCACAAAATGATAGTCTATTTCAATGTGCTTCGTTCTTGCATGGAACACGGGATTGGCTGCTAAATAGGTAGCACCAATGTTATCACACCAAAGACAAGGGGTTTTGGCAGTGTATATCCCAAGCTCTCTTAACATTGACTTGACCCGAATAACTTCAGCTGTTGCATTTGCCAAAGCTTTGTATTCTACCTTCGTACTAGATCTGGACACCGTGGCTTGTTTCTTTGCACACCATGAAATCAGATTAGGACCAAAAAATATTGCAAAGCCACCAGTTGATCGTCTATCATCAAGACATCCTGCCCAATCAGAATCAGAACACACACTAACAAGTGGAGATGATGACTTGCTAAATGTGAGACCAACACCCAAAGTATTTTTTACATATCTCAGAATACGCTTGGCAGTTGTCTAGTGTGTTGTAGTGGGTGCATGAAGGAACTGACAAACTTTATTAACAACAAAAGAAATATAAAGCTTGGTAAGAGCCAGATACTGAAGTACACCAACTACACTCCTGTAATTAGTGCCATCCTCTTGGCCCAACAGACTGCCTCTGCTCGAGACAACTTTTTTCGAGCTGGATAAAGGAGTTGGTGAAGGTTTACAGTTCTGCATCCCAACTCTGTCCAACAAGTCAGTTCCATACTTTTCCTAAGACAAATGAAGCCCACCTTGGGTATCTCTCTTAACTTCAATGCCAAGGAAGAAATGGAAGTCTCCAAGATCCCTAAGAGCAAACTCAGTGTTCAAATCTTTTAGGAGTGCTGTCAGTGCATCACTTGACGAACTGGTAACAATGATGTCATCAACATAAATAAGCACAAATATGGATGTATGTGACTTATTGTAAATGAACAACGACGTGTCAGACTTGGAGGGAACAAAACCAAGTGCTTGCAGTTTAGAACTCAGATGGGAATACCATGCCCTGGGAGCTTGCTTAAGCCCATAAAATGATTTGTCAAGCCTACATACATGAAAGGCTGCACCCTTATCCTCAAACCCAGGAGGTTGTTTCATATACACTTCCTCCTCCAGAACACCATGAAGAAACACATTCTGCACATCTAGCTGACGAACACACTATCCTCTTGACACAACAATCGACAAAACAAGATGAATAGTAGCAGCTTTAACACCAGGACTAAATGTATCCTCATCACTACAAGAAATATGCTATCTTGTGACCCTCAATATTGGTCCTTGAATGGTCGTCGTTTTTCATTGTGACCTTTTTATGACCAAAAACAATTAGCCAAAAGCTGAGCGTCTTTAATGAAACTCAACAACCTTTTTGTGAAACGGTCGTAGACGGTTATGACCAAAATAAAAGGTCATAGATTTTACGACCAATTGTTTTGGTCACTGGCAATCTGCTCACACCACGTCAGATCCAACGTGGCATGCTGACGTGGCAAAATTATGACCAAATGGAAAGGTCCTAGATCAGAATCAGCCTAGTCCAGTTCAGCCATCTTTATGGGCCAAGCCCAATAATTCAACCCATCTAATATATAATTATCCCTGTCAATTTTGGTTAGCTACATGGGCCTAGCCAAACAATTCAACTTTTTTTTTATTTTTGTTCCATGGCCTTTTTCCCTCAACAATTACATTTTTTTAAGATGGGACCACCAGTCAGATGGGTCCCAATTGTCAGGATTTTGGTGAGCAGGTCCCAAATGTCAAGGTCATAATCTTCAAATATCAATTTTCTAGTAAACAAAAAACAAATATTTAAATCAGAAGATCCAAAACAACAATGATACTTCAAACAGAGCAGCTGGATCTGGGCGGGAGGAAACATGATCTAATGAAGTGAGGGAGGGCTGTGAGGAGGGGGAGATGGAGTGTAATGGCACACCTCAGTCGCCGGAACCACACCAGCCGCTCAGTCGCCGAAGCCACGCCGACCGAGATCTTATCAAGGGGAGACGGTCGCGGGTGGCGCTAAGAACGCGCGCGCCGGATCTAGTAGGACATGAGGGAGGAGTGAAGTGAGGGGTTCCTTGTGGTATGTTGGTCGCCGTCGATTCCCGCCTGAGGTCGCGGGGATCGGTCGCCGGAGGTGGCGGCGGTAAAGGAGGAGCGAAGCCCTAGGGTTCGCGTTAGACAGGGAGAGAGGAGGGTACGAGGGATAAGTTTGGTGCGGTGGGTTGGATGGACGGATGGATGGATGTAAGGATTGACGGATGTTTGACACGTCATCGATCCATGCCATAATCGATTCCACCAATCAGAATTAAGCTTATATAATTTTGGTTTTTCCCACTTTTGTTTCTCTTATATTTTACCTCTTATAGTTTGTTAAAATGACCCAATATCGCCCACATGTGTGTATCTTGGTATGACAAACAATGTTGTCAAAGAGAGTTTACATTTCTTTGCACAAAAATATCATTTTCTATTTTTGAAGTACCAAAAATCGGATTTTTTGTGAAGAACGTACAAAATCTTTGTTGTAAAATTGTAGCAAACCAATTTTCAAAAATATTAGACCGTATTTTATGTACAATTGATCAGACGGTTGCCACTCGAAACCTTTATATCAATCTCTTGTCAAAATGCCAAAATTCCACCGATTCAATAGGAACGGGGTCAAATTTGCACTAGAGGTGCCTCATAGTTTGCTCATGATTTTTTTCCAAAAATCATTTTTAGGTACAAAAATAGTCATTTCATCTGAGATCCAACAAAATTTTGGCAAGATTCCACCCGTAGCTTTGAACGGTCATGACTACCGTTTTGACAACATTTTAAAATCGACATAACAAATTCAAAAAAATCAAAACAATGAAAAACCTTCGCATTGTGTCATTATATCCGACCTATTCCAGGGAAAATAAAAAAAAATCCAAATATGGCAACTATTTTAAAAAAGTGTTCTCAGAAATGAGCTATCATCTATGAAGATTCATGGCTTTCAAGCCAAATGACCAGTGTTGTGGCCACTTTCATGGAATAGTCTGTTAATATGATCTCATATTGTGCAAAATTGTGCATATTGGAATGACAAACAATGTAGCCGAAGTGAGTTTTCATTTTCTTTGCGCGAAAAAATCATTTTCCATTTTCCGAGTGCGAAAAACGGGTTTAGTGAAGGACCTACCAAATATTTGTTGCAAAACAGCACCACTCCATTTTTCAAATATATTAGAATTTTTTTTATGTACAATTGACCAAATGTTTGGTGTAATTTTTTTTCATCCACCTCTCGTCAAATTAACAAATTTCTACCGATTCATCTAGAAGCGGGTCAAATTTGAACTAGAGTTGTCTCATAGTTTGCTCTTTATTTTTTGCAAAAATCATTTTTGGGTACACAAGTATCTATTTCATCACAGTAACACCAAAAATTTCACAAGGTTCCACCCCTAGATAAGAACGGTCATACCGACAAATTTGACCGCATTTTCAAACGGTCATAAGAAATTCAAAAAAATCAAAAAAATCAAAAACCTTCACATTGTGTCATTATATGTGACCTAGTTTACAATAAAAATAATAAATTTGGACTACAACAAATGTCTTAAAAAATTGTTCTCAGAAACGAGCTATCATGTATGAAGTTCCATGGCTTTCAAGGCAAATGACCAATGTTATGGCAACATTCATGGCATAGTTTGTTCAAATGATATCATAGTTTGCACAAGTTTGCACCTTGGAATGACAAAACATGTTTCCTAAGGAGGTTTTCATTTTCTTCGCACGAAAATTTCGTTTTCCATTTTTCGAGTGCCTAAAATAAGTTTTTTTTGTGAAGAACCTAGCAAATAGTTGTTGCAAAAATAGGACCAAATGAATTTTCCAAAATACTAGGCCATATTTAATGTACAATTGACCAAATTTTTGGGTGTCAAAAGTTTTGATCCACCTCTTGTGACAAATTTCCACCGATTCAGCAGGAAGCATGTCAAATTTGAACTACAGCTGCCTCATCGTTACCTCTTTATTTTTTCAACAAATATATTTCTAGGTACATAAGTATATATTAAAAATCAAAGATACTCCAAAAGTTTTGCATAATTCAACCCGTAGCTATGAACTGTCATGCCTGTTGTTTTGACCGCATTTTGAAACGGGCGTAAGAAATAAAAAAAAATCAAAAAATTGAAAACCTTCGCATTGTGTCATTATATGTGACCTAGTTTACAGCAAAAATAATAAACTTGCACTACATCAAATGTCTTAAAAAATGTTCTTAGAATCGAGCTATCATGTATGAAGTTCCATGGCTTTCAAGTCAAATGGCCAATGTTATGTCAACATTCATGGGATAGTTTGTTCAAATGATACCATATTTTGCACAAGTTTTCATCTTGGAATGACAAACAATGTTTCCTAAGGAAGTTT
>CBMN010195239.1:0-10493 GCA_000582825.1 Hordeum pubiflorum | reverse complement strand
TTGCTGGAGTGACCTCAATGTAGAGCTGATTTCTTCAGCGGACTCCGCAAAACGACTCTTGATTTTTGGTTGCTTCTTAGTAGGTGACTTGCTGTCAAAAAAGATGAGCATCGTGCCTTCCTTGCCCTTTCCTCGACCCGGGCCCCGGCATTGATCTCATGGCTTGGCGGGCCCTGCTTTCCATCTCCATGAATTGTCACCTCCGTCGCTGCTTCGCCTGCCACCGTCCGTCCATGCCGCGTCACTTCCCGACTTGCCCGTACTGTCGCCGCGTGCCTTGCCCTGCTCCTGTCTCTCTCTCTCTCTCTCTCTCCCTCTCACTACGCCCTATCGGGTTTTCTTGGCGGCGGCGGCGGCTCTCGATCGGCGGCGGACATTGCTCCTTCTCGGCGTGCACCGGTGAGTTCCACTGGCTTTGCTGTCATGTGCTCTGCTTTCCGTCCTGTGTCATCCAGCTGAGCTAGCCTCTGTTCACCGTTGCATAATCTGCAAGCGGCTGAGTTGGGATTTTTTACAGCCAGAAACTGTAAATCTTGCTTCAATCTTGTGCAAGATGCACTCAGCTTAGCAGATGAGCATCACTTGATTTTACTCTTCATTCTGCAACCAAGGCAGCACAGCCACAGATTGGTTGCTTAGTTTGGGACAGCGCAACCCATTAATTAATTCGTTCAGTGATGCCTCGGCGTCGGAGCAGTCCCAAACTAAGCTCGCCTTGCTCCCCGAAGGCCGTCCACAAGGTCATCTCCCGCTTCTCCCCCGAGAAGCAGCAGCTCGTGCGCTCAATCGGCTTCGGGGGCTTGCTCGAGCTGCCGCTGCACAGGAAGATCGGCCGCAGGTTCTCCCTGTGGCTCCTCACCAAGGTAGCACGAGATGCCGCCGGCGCTAGCACCAACCAACCCGCAGCGGCCGGCAAAGTAGCCGGCATACCGTTCTACCCACACGATGTCAGCAAAGTGTTCGGCGTGCCTTCCGGAGGACGTCCGGTGCCCGAGAAGGATCAGGTTCAGGTGCTGGTTTCCGATGACGAGGCCAAGGCGATCCTGCGCGGGGCGCTCGGCTTGGAGGAAGGAGACGACAGCAGACTCAGAATCCTGCATGCCGCAAAGCATGTGCTGAAGAAGAAATTTGGTCGGGGAATGGCGGAGAAGGACCGGGCTGCATTCAAGGTCGCGTTCGTGGTCTTCGTCGTGGAGAATCTGCTGGCTCCAAGGGAGACCGACTCTGTATCCCCGGACTACTTCATGGCCCTGCGGCGTCCCGATGAGATTCAGACGTATGACTGGTCCGAGTACGTGATCCGTGTCATCCTCGACTCTGCCCGCGAAGTTCAGGCCGCTCTCGCTCAGGGGCGGCCCGTGGAGAATCTGTCTGGATGCATTCTGTTCTTACAGGTAGGTAGTGCCTTACACTTCTGGTTTTTCATGTTAGGATGGTAATAATGGTATTAGAATGCAGTCTTTGCTGATTGGTTTTTACTACTAGCAACTTGCAGATATTCTATCTGGACAACTTGGATTTCGGTCATGAGAAGAATCTGCTGCATGATCACACACCGCGATGCAAGGCGTACGAGTACGACACGATTAAGAAGCTCGCCAAAGCCGATCGCACCCGTTCTCGTGTTGGTGGTTTACGGTCCTTTGGAAGAAAGCCGGTATGTTGTGTCTTTGAGATTATTTTTTCTTTATCTATGATATGTGAGTGTTTATGGTATTATTGGTTCAAATGATTGCTTGACAGGCACGAGAGGCCTCTGATGTTTGTTACGAGCGTTCTATCCCTCGATGCGGTAGCCACGTGAACAGTGTTGTGGTTGGCTCTGATGATATAGTCTTCACGGATGCTAGAGTTTTCAATCAGGTACTGTATTAACCACCGAGAGGAAATCTGCTGGAGCTATGAGGTGTAGCTTGCGAGAATGTTATAAAAACATTTACCATGGACATACTGATGCATTCAGGTTCAGTGTATGAGAACAATCTTACAAAAAGGAAGTGTTCGCCAAAACAGAAATGGGCATACTATTGTTTTCACAAAAGAATTATTATGCGCATTTTTTATATGTGCATATTTGATTTTGTAGTGTTACATGCTTTTTATTAACACTTTTACGAACATGCTCTTATTTTTCTGATCTTGCAGAAAGTTTTGTGTGAAGTGTGTGGAGATGTTGGTATGGAAGATCTTGTGATGTTCTGCACTTGTGGTGCTACTGTGCATCAGTACGTTTCTCTATAATATGCCATGTACTCCATCTGTTCTTTTGTAAATGATCTTAGAATGCACCCTGAAGTTCGAACAGTCTGAAATTTATCTTCATCATATTTATCATTAAAATAGATTTTGTAATGCTGCAGTTTTACTAATTTGCATTAACTTGAGTTGCAAATCTAATGTCTAAGTCAAGTCTGAGAAACTATGAAAAATCAAAACATCCTTTACTACTGTAAAAAGAAAGAAAGAACTAATATATATTTTTACGTCTTTATTTGACAAAATATAGATGTTCCAAGCCTCTCACTACCGATATCCATCTCTGACGAAACTATGTGTTGTTTAGTGAGGACTCTACTCTCATTGGGAAGTTAGTTTGGTGACAATTTGGTCAAACCATGTGTAACTCAATTTACGTTGACCATGACCCAACCGACCTTAGTACTATACTATATAAAATGTGTTTTATCTATTTGGTTTTCAATCGTTGTTTGGTCATTACTGTCTATTGCTTGATCGATGTGATCCATTGCTCTGCAGATATTGTTCGGACCCAGTTATTCTTGATGCAACATTAGTACAATGGTCATGTGATGAATGTCAGGCAAAGCAAGACAATGCCGCTGTTAACAAACTATCAGAAGAGGCGCTGAATCAAAAGCGGCCAAGTCATTATCTAACGGACTCCGCCACATGGAATCAATCAAGCAGCAAAATTACAGTGGCAACAAACGGTGTCTCGAAAAAGGCCTATGTGCAAAAAGGAGATCACGAAGAACATTTCGCGTAAGAAGTTCAGTTCATGTGCTTGCTGATGTTGACAGATCAAATTACTTTGTACCCAAGGGATTTTTTTAGAGGAACTTATGTCACATATGTGTGCGTCTATTAGTGCACCTGCTTTTTTTTCAGTCATGATATGTGCAGATTAAACCTTCTGGTTCCCTGCTGCCTATCAACCAGTACTAGAATTGTGGCATTAATGAGGTGGATATATGTCTCAAAAGGGTTTAGTGGTAGTATTTCTGAAACTTTTAGATGTTGACGACCTGGGTTGTGTCCCTCGACTTATGATCTTTCTTTCTCAAGAGATAACCTACATGTTTTGAGTATGATGTACTATCAGCTTTGGCCCAAAATTATTTGTGATTATCTACTGCTACTGCTATTTTGTTACTCTTTACATGGTGGGACATATCTTCGGATCAATGTATTGTCATAAGGGAAGACAAACGTCTATGACGGTTTTTTTGTCACATGATAGCACTAGCAGAATTGACGGCGAATCATGTGAACTGAAGTATTAGTATTTATATCACACTGCTAACTTAAATTTGGATCTTTATCATTGTAAATATTGTCAAGCTCTGCTCATCAAAGCTGCTAAGCTGACTAGATTACCCGTTTGCGCGAAATAGCGTAAGGTCACATTTCAAACCTTAGAGCTCTCTTAATTATTTGAAAACAAATGATTGACAATACTTAGAGCTCTCTTAATTATTAAATGATTGACAATACTTAGAGCTCTCTAAATTATTAAATGTTAAGAAAACGTAGCTTCAAACTACGTAATAGTCTTCAAAATACAGGCATAAATTCTGTTTATATTCAAGTCTTTTGTACTATGTACTAAAACTGCGACAAGTAATATGGATCGAAGGGAGTACAAGATTTCATCGCGCATATGAATTTTTTGTTTTATAGAACAAGATACATTGTTTTCTATTAGTAGTGCAGAAAATAACTTTGTAGGAAATTCTCCCTACTGTAAAACCACAACTTGACAGCGTGAATATAAATATACATGACCAAGTCAGAATTCAATAATCTATAATCTATAAGCAAGCAACATGCTGGTAATAGAGCCGGCCTGTTTTCGAGATGTCTTTGCCTGGCATGACTATAAATATATATGGCCGAGTCACAATTCCATAATATAAAAGCAAGCACCAGGCTGGTAACAGGGCTGGCCTGTCTTAGAAATGGCAGTAAATTACAACACATTGTAACATGGATTCCACAAAAGAGTTCTTTGCTTCGGAGCAGAGAATACAATGAAGTGATCTGTCCCATTGTCTCATTGTCCTATTCATGGATCTTGACCTGCAAATTCCCCTTCCTATAACTGGTCTGGGAAAAAGCTAGTGCTTGTCAACGTCAAGAAAAGGCAGCATCAAAGTAACTTCAAGGACACACAGAAAATCATGTTACATATAACATCCAAGCTGGATCGACCTCTTGGGTAACCAGCTGGACTCATAATGGTATGGTACAGTTCAAATTAAAATTATGCACACAAAACATCAGCCATGTCCCTGTAATCTATGTCAACAACGGCACTTGCAGGACAATGTTTCTTTTAGTCAATTGATGCTTCAAAGCCATGTCCGTGTAGGTTGGATCACTGCAAACTTCCAAATCTTTACTTGGAAATTATGCAGGAGAAATGACATATGAATATATAGAAAGATGATCTAACCCTCAGCAATTTTCTCTTTCAGTAATTTCAGATATATATAAATAAGGCCCTGAACTGGATCAGCTCAGAAACAGCAGAAAGTAACCGGTGCTTCTTGCACTTTCTAGAGCAACTATAGCTCAAGCCTCATTTGGCAGAAACTCATGTCGAATGACAAATTTACATGCACAGCCCAACTCTCTCTTACTTTTGTTATGGGTTCGTCATGTCAATCAACCATTGGCAGCCACCAAATCCATATATAAATAATCATCTGTAATGTATATAAAAGTGCCCTAACAAGGACAACTAAGAAAACAATGACAAGACAAGATAATAAAAAACACTACAGTTTTTGGTGCAAACAAGAGGAAGATCAGATTCGGTTCAGTATTTAGGCTCATATCAGCCAATCAAACTAATAGGGAAATAACCGCACTAATTAGCTCAAGGTTGGATCACTGCTAACTGAAGAGCAAAAAATTCCCTCTCCTCGTTCCTAATTGAGGTGCTAACTGCAGAGCACGAGAAGAGAGAGATTAAGTACTACAGGTAGCACCTCAATTAGCAACGTGTGAATTTATTTCGGACGATGAGCTCCAGCTATACGAGTGCAGTCGGTTTGATGACAATTCCTTGGTTCAAATTTCCTTAACGCAGGTCGCTGACTACTTTGCAAGCCATGAGGAATGGCCTGAGGAGTTTGTGGTTGGTTTGGATGACAGCCCGAGTAGAACGTCATGGCACCGGGCAGTTCCCCGGCTTAAGAGTCCCAGACATCACACAGGCAACTGACCCTCAGCTGGCACCGAGCATATGAACGAACTCTGACTTGATGATCCGCACTGATCATTCTGTAGCAGTGCTAATGAGGTAGCGTGAAGGATGTAAAATATGCACAATGTATGAAGAAATTTCATCGAAAGCGGATGCCCCTGTATGTTATTCTTAGAGATATCTTCTGAAGTGTTAACTCAAGCCAAGCTGTAGCAAGGAACTCTTCTGAAGCCTTAACTGAAGCCAAACGCTAACTGAACATTTCGACAAATCGACTCCTGCCGGCTGCCGCTGAGCAAGCCGGCGCCCATGCTGCTCCCGTCACAGCATCGCCAGAGCTCTCCTCCCCAACAGTGGAGTCCATAGAGGGCGCGTGTGCCATCTGGTAGCTCCCCGCAGTGCCAGAGAATTAGGACTCAAAGTGAATCACAGCACGAGAAGCCAAACCCAACCCCTCAGTTGTCTTGTTCCTCTCCTCCGCGGTTCGTGGATATCTTGATGGACAAACCTTGTCCTTGATCTTGGGATCCAAGTTACCACAGCTCCCACACACCTTTCTGTCGTGCAGAGATATATCTGTCATATTAACCGTATGTTCCATGATACACCTGATGTATCGCACAAAGCTGTCGTCAGGCTGGAAGCCGTAGATGGCGAGCCTAACCAGATTCTTGTGCTTGAAATCAGGGGCATATGGCTTCCAATTCACATCTGCCTTTTCGCAGAAACCATTTTTCTTCCGATACTCTTTATCTGTCATTATTATGCACCAATGATCCCATACTGTGATGCACATCTCTTTTAGGGACGGTGCAGCTTCAAGAATAAACATTGTCCAAGCTAAATCACAGCCTTCAGGAAGATTGTCCAGATTCACTTGCTGTAGGTTGCTGAGGACAGGCCTGAGCAGCTTCGGGCATTCTGGTACAACCCAAATCTAGGATAGAAAAAACAATTAACAAATTAACTACTGTTACATACATAACCATCATAGAGTGAGAATGCACAGATATGATTCAAATGACTAATGATTACCTTTTCACTCTCAAAATCCAGATGCAGATCGCTTAGGGAAGGAACATTAGCAAGGAGGTGACTTAATTCAAGAATCTTTTCTGAACGGACGCCGGTTTTAGTGAGGCTCAGCTTTGAAAGCTGTGGTACAAAACCAAGATACATGGGATCTTTATAAGAGTACCAGTTAGTATAGCTCACCCGTTGGAGTTTTGGTACACATATCAGCTCAACTCTCTCAAATTCCCCATAGTCAACCTCGAGCTCAACAAGTTGAGCATGTTCAACCTGCAACACAGAATGGATCCCCGAGTCGCAGTAGCTTAAACGCAAAGACTCCAAGAGCTTGCAAGTGCTGAGGATGTTGGAGATATCCAGTTCACCAAACTTCATATTGCGCAGCCACAAGCGGCTTAGGCCGGCAAATGCATCCAGACAAGCACCGACAAAATTATTGAACATCTTCCCAAAGTGGAAGAGATCGGCAGTAGAGCAGTCCCCATAAGTCTTCTCCGTCAAGATCTCAAACTCAGCTGCACCAACCTTCTGGGTTGCCATGGCGTGGGCAACACACCGGCCAATGGTGAGGCAGTCCTCATGCACCAAGAGGAATCTGATTTTGAGTTTGCTGATGGTGATTTCAGGCCTCCTTGTGCTCAAGATGTTGTCGGTTACATGAGCCACAGCATGGTTGGTTCGGAACGCGTCACTGAGGCTGAAAACACGAGCTTTACCATGGCGGCACGGACTGGAACTAACACTTACAAAGTAGTGCGAGAGCATGGTGGGGAGCTTCAGCATTTGCTTGGATAGGATGCAGGTCCTCACAGCATCGAGTGTGTCCACCCTCTCCAGAATGTTGAGCAGAAGGTCATTGGGCAGCTTGCTAAGCATGTCTCCATCTCCGTTGGCAGCAGTGTCTTGGTTGCGACTTGCTTCCTGCGTTGCATTTGGCTGGAACAACGAACAAATTATCAGCCTTTTGAGGAAGAACCTTAGGCGAAGGGCAAACATCAATCGGGGACAGAAGAAACAAGACTTACATTGTGTCTGTGATGATGCCTTTTCTTCGTCATGGCTAATTGGATCAACAAGCCTGGGCTAATCGGATCAACACACCTTATTATTTTTGAATTTTTGGATCGACCTTATTGGATCTATGACAACGGCGGACGCCTGACCCCGCCTCCTCTGTGTTGTTTATTTAGGCGGCGCAACAAGCAGACTAATCGTCGGAGTAAATCAAATCGGCGACGCCAACTGATTCGATCGAGCGCCCGCTCTTATTTGGGCCGGCTCTACTCCAAAACGGAGGGTATTATTAGAGGAGAAGGCGGATTACAGCCTAAAAAAAAAAGCTTCTCAACAGATAAGCTCGGAATAAAAATTACTTTTTTTTAAGGAAACAACAGGACTCTGCTGCGCATTTTTATTGATTTTTAATAAATAATACAAGGTCCAATACAATTAAAATGAAGGAAAACCAGAAACAAAGAAAACAAAAAAGTCCAAGAAAATAAAATTAACACAACAACAACATGATGTGGTTATGACCAGATCATAAATACAACAGCACAACAGCACCCTGATGACTGAGCTGGTCATCGAAAGGATTCCACCCATTGTGGAAGGGTCGCCAGCGATTTTCTTGTGGCTCTGTATGTGAGTAGCTTCAATTCCTGCTTTAACCATCGTCGACAGGCATATAGGCTTGGCTTCACATTATTGAAGATGAAATCATTCCTTGTGTTCCAAATAGCCCAAGAGACATAAGTAATGATGTCCATTGCAAATGGAAGATTTAGCTTCTGGCGTATATTGTGAATTTGCCATTGAATATGAGAATCAACCGGGGTCCATTGTGGGCAAATGTGTTGCCAACAATGTTGGGCAAACCTGCAATGAAAAAAAATAGATGGTCCTTACTTTCCAGGATGAAAGTATTACACATGGGACAGGTGTAATCCTCAATGAAAAAGGATTTTCTCAGAAGCATTTCTCTAGTGTTTAACCTGCTCATGATCAGCAACCAAAAATTACTTCTTTTGGACTGTGCTTGCAGCACAAACAGAAGTGTACCTCCTCTCTTCCCTGATTGCGCAATAAAACCGATTCTTCTTCCGTCTCCGCCTCCGTCTCCCGCGAGATTATTTTGGCCAGAACGGAGCTGGGCATAATAGCCCAGGCAGCGGAGGTGGTGGCAATGAAGGAGAGTGGCGGTGGCGGCAGGGGTGTGGGGAGGCCTCTGCAAGATCGGCTGGACACCTCTTGTGCTACCACAGCTCGAGTTTGGGCCAGTAACCCAAGGAAACAAAGGTGCGGTGCCGCTGTCAAAAATAAAATGGTGCGGTGCTACCCAAGAGATAAAAGACGTACTCCCAAAAAAACTGCTCTAATGATAATGGCCCTCATAAATACCTTTTTTAAACACATATGCTCATCCCTATAAACGCACATACGTATATCCTAATTTCATGAGCAGCTTCGAGAGACTGGGCCGATATATCATCTTGAGATATACTAAGGGCGTGTTTGGTTGCTCACAAAATCACAACTAGACCCGTTGAATGCGGCATCTTTTTGGCATTGGGATATTTGGTTACATGCGAGTATTGTTGGGCCTGCATGACACGGTTCTTAAAACACCTCTCGGCCTGGCTCGCTAGAAACTACCCCGAATCGACAGTTTCTAGCGAGCCAAGCTCCAGCGATGGCAGAAAGCGAACGAGGGTGGCTCGCTGGAAATGTGTTAGCAGTTAATCACCTTATCCCCTCGTCTCCTTCCTCCTTTCTCTCATTGCCCACACCGCCTCGCCTGCTCATGTGTCGGATCCAGCCGCCGGGACCCCGTCGCCGTCGCGGCCGCGCTCTCGCCGCGTGCGAGCCCGTCGAGGCGCCCGCGTTGTTGCGCTCGAGCTGCCAGCAAGGGTTGTGGCGGGCGATGGAAGCGCGGGGCCGTCACGGCTGAGTGCGGCCAACCGCGGCCGGACGGGAGCTGGGGCAGCGCCGGGCGGATGCAGGGCTGCTGGGCGCGGGGGCGGGACGGTTCGACGCGCGGCGGCGAGGGCACGGGCGTTGTGACAAGGCGCGACGGGCGTGAGGCGAGCTGCTGCGGCAGGGCGCGGCGATGGGGAGCACGCGAGCGCGGCGGGCGTGAGGCGAGCTACGGTGGGGCTAGCTGATGCGTCGGGTTGCAGGACGCGTGACAGACGGCGGGGCTACACTGGTGCAACGACGTGCTATATAAATGATTTTTAATCCCTTTCTACGACGTAATTTTAAACTGTCGCCTTGCCTGTGTGGGCGATAGGGAGGTCCATCCCACACGACACGGAAAAATCGTCGGTGATGATGATCGATGAACGCAAACCGTTTGGTAAAACTAAGCGTATGGGATGTCTGCATCTATCACAAATGAGAGTTATCTGTCAACTGTTTCAGATATGTCATATTTCCCATACGACCCATCTTTGCTACTCGTGTGAGATCGCATTATCATCGCACGCGCTACTCTATGGTGCACCGTTTACGATGTGCAACCCATCACAAACAGTTTGCAACTATAAACCGTGTATGATAAGGATACTATCACACACATTTTGTCCTACCAGGTCGTTTGCGATATATCAAGATTCCCAAACGGTCGAACTGTCGTAATCGTNNNGGATGCATACGACATAACAAACAGTGAAACATTATAAAGCGTGTATGATAAGGATACTATCACAAATATTTAGGTCAGTTTAACCGTTTCTGATATTGTCTAACATCACACACGGTTTTCATACGATAATTGTGTGCATTGTCGCACACGGTTTCTCTCTCTAAAACTTGTCGAATCATGAGGTATATCACACACGTTCTGCTTTATAAACTGTGTGCAGTGTAATGACCTACAGAGCATATTTTTCCGCTAATTTAATTGCTGCAATTTAAAATTCTTCAGAATTTGAATTTGAAAGTAGTCTATAACATTTTTCATATCCATCTTATATAGATATAGAGGTTCAACAACCAATGCATTATT
>CBMN010194319.1:0-12978 GCA_000582825.1 Hordeum pubiflorum | reverse complement strand
AGGTTTTGAGACAAAGATTGAATATGAGAGATGAACTAGGGTTTGAGATGTGATGATACTGGTGAAGATGTTGATGAAGATTGGTCCTCTCATGATGGAGGAAGAGTTGCTGATGACGATGGCTCCGATTTCCCCCTCCCAGAGGGAAGTTTCCCTGGCAAAATCACTCCGCCGAAGATCAAAAGTGCTCATGTCCAGGTTCCACCTCGATACGGTGGCGCTTCATCCCGAAAGTATCCTCCTTATTATTTCTAGGTCCAAACCCTTCATATAGCAGAAGAGGGGGACCTGAGACCGTTTGTGGGCCCCACAAGGCATCAGGGCGCGCCAGGGGGTGGGGCGTGCCATGTTGCCTTTTGAGCAACAGGTGGCCCCCCGCTGGTATTTCTTGGCTCCAGTATTGTTTATATATTCCAAAAATATTCTCCGTAAAATTTCGGGTCATTTGGAGTCCAGCAGAATAGGTATCTCTGATGTGGCTTTTTCAGGTCCAGAATTCCAGCTATTGGTAATGTTCCTCTCCATGTAATCCTTGCAAATTCAGAGAGAAAAAGCATTAAAATTGTATCATAAAGTGGAATAATGACCAAAAACAGTATAAATAACAGTAGGAAATCATGATGCAAAATAGACGTATCGGACATCTTGATGCCACATCATGAAATCATGCAAATTTACATGGCTTACATAGCATTTTTTGATTTTTTGAAGTTAGAAAACCTAGATTCTCAATATTAGTGTCCAAAGAGTGACTCCAAGATGTTTGAAAATCCTCCCAATATATTGCATAGGGCATAAGGACTCACACAAGGATACAAATATGATTTTTCCAACCAGTTTTAGCTTCATCTCGCGTGTTCATATAGTTCAAATTTGAATTAGGGCCATTAAATGGTTAGAAACTCACTTAAAGTCTTAAAATGGCCAAATGAACCCTGCAAATTTTCAAATTTTTGCATGACTGTTGTATTCATGCATTGTAACGGGAGGAATCTTTTTCATACAATTAAAACACTATTCGTTCCTGTTGTATCCTAAACTAGTTTTACAAATCAATACAAAAAGTGAATTGCATACACACGGTTCTATAAAGGAACCGTTTGCAATGTAAATTCACGGATCTTTTTATGGCTTACGTTGGAAGCTTAATTGCCCTTTTCTAGCTCTAGTGACGTTCACCCTTGATCCCCATTACCCAACAAATCCTTTTTGAAAGAATGACGCCATGAGGACGCTTTATGAGGGCGCGTATGACCCTCGCCTGTGCCTCGAGCGTTTCCACCTCCGCTGAGAGCGCAGCCGCATTCACCTTGAGTCTGGAGCAGCGGAGACGGCAACTGCAGCTGCTGTGACTACAAACACAAAGAGCGCTCGAGCAGGCTTCCATGTTGCGGAGGTCGCCCTGGCCCGGGTCGAGGCCATCCAAGCCAATATCGAGCACGCCCACACCAAGATACTCCAGGCCTCCTTGGAATCCATCCTACACCCCCACGTCCGAAGAGACGGTAAAGGCGGAGGCCGAGATGCTTGTCGACGATGCGGCAGCGGAGGCCATGGAGCCCCTTCCCCACGAGATCGCCGAGCGGGAGCCGGCGGAGAGCGGCAAGTGCTGGGAGGAGTTGTGCGTGTGTCAGGAGGAGGTAGAGAAGTGCCTGTCTATTGAGGAATCGATGATGGAGTACCGACGGGAGCTCTGGCGGCGCCACTACTGCGAGTACTAGAGCAATGAAGCTGACACCAAGGATGAGAGTGACGACGAGGACAAGGACGTCGCCATGTTCGAGTTCAGCCTGGGGGCGCAGAGTCCAGCAACGACAGAATGTCGCCTGAAGAAGTCATCGTCATCTCATCGAACATTGGCGAGGCATAGGGCGGCGCATTGGCATCTTTGTTAAAATTATGCATAGTACCAATAGCCTTTGTTTAGAGAGCCGGTCTTTTGTTAAAGCTATGTCTAGGTCAAGTAGCTCTGTTTATTTAGTGAACTTGCTCGATTAAGTAACTGTGAGCTATGTGTTGGCTAATTTGTTTACCCAAGTTAACAACTGATGTTAAATTATGCAATGATGTGGACGAGCACTATAACCAGGAAATAGGGGGGATTTGTGTGTTCTAATTCACCGCACATGCTCAAAGTAGAAGAATCATTGTCAGGGGGATGACCCACGGGTAGGCTCAAGAAGACAAGACGACATTTCAAAACATCGGGGCGACCAACGCCCCTCCGTTCGGCCACTCACCACCTGGCACCTCCGGCCGGCTCCCCGTCCGGATGCTCCAGTCGGCCTGCTGCACGAGGTCAACTGCAGCGTCCCATTGGACATGACATGAAGACACTATATCCACGCCACTTCACTGCCCCCCAATAGTCCAGCACTATTGACCAATAGTGACGCACTATAGCCTGCGTCATGCGTCACCTCGTATGTCATCTCAAATAGTGTAATTAGGCCATGTGGGCCACCCCTTCTCCCCTGGGCATCCCTTTATAAGGTGACCCAGGGGAGCTCACTCACGACCACTCAAAAGAGACACCATGCCCACCATTCTCTCACTCTCTCATTCTCACACACGCATGAGGCTAGGGAAAGGAGCACACATCTCCTTCTTCCTCCTCTAATACAGCTCTAGGAGCAACCATGTACTGCCATACACACCGCATATTCACCAGACATGCAGGATTAGGGGTGTTACCTCCCCGCGAGGGCCCCGAACCTGGGTAAACCATCGTGTGATGTTATCCAATCCCGTCTCGGATCTCCACCGTAGCCTTGCTCTGACCTCTCGATTAGCCATCCCATGGAATCTTCCATTACAAAACCACGACAATCATTTATGATGGTATGTTATCGCACACATATTTTCATAAGTAATCGTGTCTGATGAAACTGTGCGCACCAAGTTTCTCTGCACCTAGCGAAAAACTTCGCCAACCGCCAAAATATCTACATCTCCCCGTCCTTCGCCCCCACAAAGGGCCACAGTTTCCCTGTTTCCTCCTTCCTTCCTAAGCGCTCTATCCACTTCCTCGCTTGCTTGCTTGCTCTCTCCGTCTCGCATCCGACTGCCGCAGACTCCATGGTTTACTCGAATGACCCCTCCAGCGCTATCTCCTCCGACGACGAATCTCTCAGCAGTCAGGTATTCCTCTCTCCTCTCCCTCGCTCACCTAGGCTTGGGGTTATGGTTTGGAATTGAGGATTTTTAATGTGGTGTGATCCATTTCTTCCTCTTGTAGCTCCCTAGGACCATCACTTGAAGGAATGGAGCGGGGTAGCTGAAGACCTGCCTGCTCGTTGTGAACATCAATCTCCATCCATGAAGTTAGTTGCATTTGAATCTGTGGACGGTGGGAGGAAGTTTCTGGGATGTGCGCAGAAGGTTAGCCCCACTCTTGGTGTTAGAAATCATTTTCGTGTGCCATTTTATTTTGGATGTGATTAAGACATTGTCACAGTTCTATGTATGTGAGTGCTATTTTAATTTATGTCATCAGTTGTATGTTATAATATTCTGGATTAAACTGATGATACTGCTATTTTAATTGACATCACCAGTTCTATGTTCCAAAAAAAATTCATGTACATACATGTTAGTATTAATTTGATGTCATTCAAACATTGTCGGTGTGCATCCTATACTACAAAGACTGTTGTAGTTATATTTAGCTTCCTCATAAAAATTTCAATTTGTTATGACACATAAAGAAACATAGGAAGGATGAGAACCAAAGCATCCTACTACAAAGACTCTTCGACCAGAACCATGGCAGGGCCGATGAAGAAATTGACATGCCACTTTCTAACAAAAAATCAGTCACATTTGAAGCACACAAGTACAAACATGGCCGGCCATTTCTTGTTGGCGAATACTTTGATGATTGCAATTCCATTTGCCGCAAGTACATAAATATTGCATTGAGAAAATGTCAGAAGGTAATACCGTTCTGTAAGTCCACTACAACATTACGGATGTCTGTCACATGCCGGGTAGCATCAACATGGAATTAGAGGAATTTCATCTCTTCTTCAACTTCGATATGCTCACTGGCACTCTTGTTAAATGTTTTATGTTGTAGGTAGTTCACAAACTCTGATCAACTTTCTCTATACAAGGCTGTAAATGAAAAAAAGCTAAATGTATTGTATTCCTCTCAGGGGATTGATCAAACAGAGATCAAAAAGGGAGCATGCGTATTTCATAGATCCTCATGTAGCAAAGAGCACATTATTACATAACAAACATCTACACAAGGAGTCCATTGCACAAGTCGCCAAGATCTTGTTTATGTTACACATAGCAGAATTCTTTGTTTGGCCATATCATGAATGGTAAGTTAAATATAAAATCACGTATACATTGATCTTCTTTTAGCTTTCTACATAGTTCATAAGTTCATGATTTTCTTAATCTCTAGCAATCACAGGATCTTGGTAGTTATTGTTACAAAGCGCAACACAATTTACTACCTGGATTCTCTCAGAGAGTCAAAAAATCCTCAGGATCTTACGCATCTTCAAGAATTCATGGATGGGTATTGAATTCTTTGATGTTCAAATTTGTATTCATATCTGGTTCAAGAATTGAGTATGTGAAATTCATCTTCATTTGTAGTGTATTGTCAAAGTACATAACTATAGGAGGGAACCGGTTTGACCGTCAACTACCTTTGCAGCACAAGATCGTTTCTCCGGTAAGACACTGAAATCCGTTATTTTCAGATGTTCTAATTTCTAAGTAAATCCCTTGCTATTTCTCTCCAAATAAAAAATAGCTTACACTAGTTAGGTTGTTCCTAACAGGGCAAATACATGACTAATTTTGTACAAAATTCAGTGTCCTCAAGAACAAGAAGGGACCAACCTTTGTTTGCAGACACATGATCTCCATATGCATATCTTCTGGTTGTTGGAACAATGCTAACATGATAGTATCAGTAAGTCCGTATCTTAATTACTATCTTCTACTCCACATGTTTGATATATTCTAATCTAAGAATCCCGCAGATTATCTTTAAACCGACGACCATGAACCACTCCCCGCAGCTGAATTGCTGGTTGTTAGGAGATCTGTCAACAACTTCTTCCTGGAACACTATCAAGCCCACTTAATATGATGAAAATTTCAGCATGCCTGCAAATAAGTATGCATTCAGTTAGTGTTAGTAGCTAAACATATATGCATGGATGCATTGTTTTCCATGTGATGAGGTCTTCGTATTTTGTACATTATGATTATGTACCACATATGTCGATACATCTGTGAAATTTAGCTAGCATTTGTAATTGCACATTGTGGCGTATTTTGATGAGTGTTCTTCCTGTGGACACTAGTTGTTCAATTGCATATCGTGGCGAATTTGCTTTTTGCAGGGAGTTTCAAATGCAATATTTTCCATAACCTAGCGATTTAAGCGAACACGGTTCAAGTACCTGAGCGTGTGGAATCTAGAATGGAAAGCACACGTCACTCATAGCGCAACCGCATGTGATGGACAACAAAAGCACACGAGATATGAATTGATCCGTTGGTGATACACATCAAATCGCAAACGGTTTGCAACACATTATCTCACACATGAGCTTAGAGGAAACCGTATCCGATGCAAAATGTAATCCCACTCGTAAATTATTCAGGAAACGTGTGCGATGATATCATGCATGGCAGACACTTGCCACAGGAGACTCGTGTGCGATGATCCAGATATCGCGCATAGTTTCTATGATGGCCCGTTTGGCTTAGGTAATATTTCGGAGACGGATAAATGTCAAACACCATTTGGTTTGCATGAGTCGTTAGACGCGTTCGACTCGTGATAGGCATGTGTAGTTGGTCCCCAATCCCACACATGTGCCCAAAATATAGTGTGTGAGATATGTTCGTGCATCGCACACCATTATATTTGGAAGAACGTCTTCATCATCAGTCACTATTGCAGAAGATTTTTATGTGTCGTGTGGGATGTACCCCCTTATCGCACACACATGCAAGGCGACTGCTTAAAACTCTGTCGCGGAAAGGGGGTAAAAACCGTTTGTACACGACATCGTTGCTGCTGGGATCGTGCGTGCCTAGCCAAGTCTTTGGGGGGCCTCGGCGTCCGTGATCTCGGCGTCCAAAATGAGTGTTTCCTTGTGAAGATGCTACACCGGTTGCATGCCTTGCCCGCGTCTCGCTAGGCGACCTAGGTGTGGGCGCATGACTATTGAGAGTGAGCATTGGCACTCCCTCTGAAAACTCCACTCTGCCTATCGCGAGCTCGCTCGCGTCTCCGTCAAAGATGGGAGTATGACTTCCTTCTGGCGGGATCGGTGGCTGCGTTGTGGGGCTCCCGAATGGGTGTTCCCGGGTATGATGACTCATGTCATCTCCCCGGAAGTCACTGTCGGGGCTGCTCGTGCGAGCGGGCTCAACGCGATACTTTTCCTCCGGTTTACGCGAGTGGCCGTTGCGGAGAAGGCGGAGCTTACACGTCTGTCGGTCGCCTCCCCCTCCATCATGCACGAGGATGAGCGATAGGTGGTCTTGTGCGCGGTGCCCCGCGGCGCCCTCTCCTCTCGGGCTGCTTACGCCTTGTCTAGCCTTGGAAGGGTCATCGTGCAGAATGTCAACTTTCTCTAGGGATCACTCACCCCTTCCAGACTTAAATTCTTCGTGTGGCTGCTGGTCTCAGCTAGGATCCATACTCGTGATGTCCTGCTCCGAAAAAACATCATGGACACCGCTGGTGCGGGGTGCCCGTACTGTGCCGAGTAGCTGGAGTTGACGACCATCTATTTTTCGACTGCGATTTTGTGATCCGTTTCTGGGAGTGCCTGAGGGTCTCGCCAAGCGGGGGCTCTGTCCGATACTTGCATCTCTTTGATGTATCACTGGTTGTTGGCCTCGCGTCGCCGGGGCCGTTCCTGCACCTCTGTTGTTGGCACCTTTGGAAGCGGCGAATTGCCATGGTGTTTCGGGAAGCCACGCTGTCTATGGGTGCCACGATGAAGAACTGCTGAGACGACACGGTGCTCTGGCGGGACGATTCAATGAGGGGGACAAAGGGCATGTCGACATCTAGCTGCAGGCCCTTGCTGTGTCTCTCTAGTTCCCCCCCAGAGGGGGTAATGTGTGTGTCTGGTGCCACTGTGTTGCCCTTGTAAAAACTCAGCCCGCGGGCTTCTGTGCTTTCAGAGGTCTTTTCACGCTGTTGAAATAAAAGCGATTCGGGTGGGGGAGTCCCCCGCCTCCCTCATGAAAATTCAAAAAAAAGAGAGAATTGTAATCCTGAAAAGATTCTATGAAATCCTTTTGAATCAAGGTGCCCTCAGATAATATGGAGTAAAATGCACATAACCACCACTTTCGTGTCACTATTCTCGGAAACCCACCACTTTACAAAACGTGACATTTTGCACCTAACCAAAATTTGACAGTGGCAAAAAACACTCAGTAAATGTGATCAGGTTTTGACATGGCAAATCGTCCATGTGCAGAAACGGGTGACGGCGCGCCGAAAACGGCCGTTTAGGCGGGGTCCACACGTCAGTCTCACTGAATCCTTAACAAAAAAAACATTGTCCAATCCCGGGCCGCTCCCGTGCACCGCCATTGTCGCTGCTCCTGTGCTCGAAGTCAACGGTCGTCGGTGGAGCACAGTCCGCAGCGGGAGATGGTGAAGGGAGCCACGGGATCATGGATGGGCGTGGCCGCCGACGGTGCAGGCACAAAGGAGGAAGGTGGACGCGAGCACAGGTGAGGGAGGACTTGTGTGCCGCCGTGCAGAGACGAGATCCGGCGGTCGTGCATCGTCCGAGATCCGCGGACTAGTCGGGCAGGAGGCCCTTCGCTGTATCCGGTGACCTGCGGTGCGGCCTCATGGATTTCAAGGCTGCGCTCGCCCAGAAGTCCAAGGTCGTACCCTCCACTGCCATCGGACACGAACAACTTGGCCGTGTAGCGCGACCCCGTCTGGCCAGGTGGCTAGTGCCAGTGCCACCTACCGGGCACGGTGGTCCTGAGATCCGGCGGACTACCCGAGGAGGAGGCCCTTCGCCGGACCCGGCGACTCTTGCTGCCTCTTCTCCGGCGGGCTGTGGCATCTCCCTTGTCTCCCCTTCAGGAGGTAGGAGATGAAGAGAGGAGAGAGATATTTTTTTTCTGCTAGGAACCATGCATAAGTGAGAGAAAGATGGTCATGTTTTTCCGCAGGGACTCACACGTAAGTGAGAGAGGGTGTGCCTCATGCTGTGTCGTTAGCGGCAGTTTTCGGCGCACCATCACCTGTTGCGATTTGCCACGTCAAAACCGGATCAAAAATTTGCTTAGTATTTTTTGCCAATGTCAAATTTTCATTTCGATGTAAAATGTCATTTTTGTAAAATGGTGGTTTTTCGAGAGGTGTGACGTGAAAGTGGTGTTCTGTGCATTTTAGTCGAGAAAACGTGGTAGTGTTTGAATTAAAACAGCCTCCCATAAAGCTATCTGATCACTACGTGGTCGAGCATATTATTATGGTTATTTAGCAGAAGAAGTAAAATGGTTCAAACCTCGAGAGGCGAGAACAACTGGGGGCACCATCGCTTTCCAAGAGATGCCGTCCCCATCCCCTTGTAATCAAAGGGCAAAGAGAAGGGACGAGGGATTCAGATATCCCAACCAAAGGACACCAATCTCTAGGCTTAACTCTGGCAGTGTCGGGACAACTTTTTGAACGACGATCTCCTCGGGCGGATTGCCTACACAAGACGTAGCACCAAACACACACACACAGGAGAGCTGTTTGCTCGCAACACCGCAGTACAATACTCGCATATCCTGCTTTGCGCTCGTGCTCCTCCCCTTGTTTGTTCTGCCGTCTTATTTTAGGCCCTCCTCGACAGTCCACATATGCAGCAAAACAGATCGCCACACGAAGCACAAGGCGTACAATCCCTGCCAAAAACTGGGCATTAGGCTGCTAAACAAGAGCTCACGGAGCTCGCTCTTGGATACATTGTGCTTGCGTTCCTGGTGTTTTGAACGGGATCACCCTGGTTTCAGTTTCCAAGACCGACCGGCCCGGCTTGTTTAGAAGGTGATGAAAATACCTACACACACAAGCAAGACCAAGCATGGTTTAGGGCCCAGGTATATGCTTTGGGTATGGTCGTGTCGGCTCGCACTTCGGCCGTTGGGATGATGGGCTCCACGGGCTTTCTCTTTCTCTGGCATCGCTGCCTGCTTCCTTTTGACTTGGCAGGGGAATTAGGCAGCCTGCTTACAACACCGATAAAGGAAAAGAAAAACAAACCACAGCAAAAGAAAAGCCTCACTGTCACTGGTTAAGTAGTTTTGCCCTACTCTTTCTGTAGGAGTAGGAGTAGGAGTACTAGCTAGGAAGAGATCGAAGAGGGAATGGAATGATCAGGCTAGAGGCGTATCGGATCCCCGTAGCGTGGAGTGTAGAGAGAGGCAGCAGGCAGGGCAGGAAGCGAGTCGAGTGATGTAACCTGGGTTTGCGTGCGAGGAGGTTGGTGCCAAAAGGCGGGATCTTCTATGCCTGACCGCGACTGTTCCTTGGACCGATGATCGGATTCGATTCGACGGGGGACTTTATGGAACTTGGGGGAGCCATGATGGATTGTTTCGAGCGGGCGGCCAATTATCTCTCGCTCTCTCAATCTAGTCTACTCGGCCCGCGCCCGCCCGTCTTTTCCTGTGTTCCCTCCTCCTCATCCTCGCGTCGCTCCTCTTTTGCTCTTTTGCTTCTTTTGATTGATTTCGTTGCTCTTTTATTTTCCCATTCCCATCCGCCCTTCTTTCGCTACGCCTCCTTTGCTCTTTAGTTTCCTTCTTTCTCTGGGTTTGGAAGCCCCTAGCGCTTCCTTCTTGACCTAATCATGTGGCCAAACGTGATCTTCATGTACAAACCCCACTACCACTTTATTACCAGCTCCACCAAGTTCATCTTCAGTTTTGTCTGGCTGTACGCGCGGATGGCGTATCGTATATGTATGTGGATGTAATGTAACATGATCGACTCGATGCATTCATCGGTCCAGACACACTGCGCACAGTCAAAGGTGGTGGCGTACAAGGTGTGCTGCATGCAGGGCCAGAGATTTCGATCCGTCGTGTCATTGCAAAATGACACCCCAGCCCCATGGATAGAAATTAAAGACTGACCCGACCCGACCCGACCCGACCCGACCGGCCGGCCTGATGCAGCGCACCGCAGGCTTTCAGGCATCGCTGCGACGCTGCCCACCTAACGGACGCATGCATGCATGCCATGGCATCGTCTCCTTGTTGCTCGCTCACTTACTCTGTGGTGCATAGCCTGGCCTGGGATCCCACAACGGGCTTAGAGGAGGACGGAGGAGGGACAGATCGAACTGTGCCCCTCGTGATCGGCAAACTCCAATGGACTCGTCGTAGTTGTACGAGCGCATGTCAGTAGTAGAGTACTACCACCACCACAACATCCCTCCTCGAGAGCCTCCACGTCCCCATATGTGTGTGCATGGGGGACTGTTCCCGGTTTCACGTGGCCTTCCTTTTGACCGAGCGCCACATCCTTCTTTGACCGCTCCCCGGGCCCACACCACAGGCCCATCGCATGGCATGAGATGAGAGAGACATCCGGACGGACATCCTCTCTCTCGCTGCGGCATGGCATCGCGTCTCGCGCCCCCGGCCGGAATCCAAAATCGGGTCGGCCCAGGTTACCACGTAAAAAGCGAGCCAAGCCAGCCGGCCACCACCACCGTACTCCCACGTCGTCGCTATAAGAGCCCCAGGATCCCGTACCCTACCTCCCACATCCATCCACATGTGCCGAACACCTTAACGATCCAGCCCTAGTGCGTGTTACTGTTAGTGGCCAGCCATCTCCACATTCCAAACAACAGACACCCCCTACGTCCTGTTTGTTGGAGGTTTGGTCTCGACTCCAGTCTCGAAGCTCTCCCTCTTCATTTTAATCTCCCCCCGATACCATACCAGCAGCTGGTACCGCTAGAGTAGATAGATACTGTTGCCTTCTCTGTTCGATCTATTCCTGCAAGTAGCTACTAGTCAAGATGCTGCACGAGGCGGCGCCATGCACGTGTGGGCTGCTCTACGGCAGCTGCGGCGGCGGCTGCTCCATGCTGTTCGCCGCGGCGCCGGGGGACCACCACTACTACAGCAAGCAATGCGGCGACGACGGCTCCTACGCCTCCTACGGCGGCTCCGTCGACTGCACGCTCTCGCTCGGCACGCCCTCCACCAGGCGCGCCGAGGCCGGGGTTCGTGCGCCGGCGGCCGGGTTGCCGTGGGAGGCAGTGCCCAGCTGCAACGGCTGGCAGGACATCGGCCCGGCTCGCGCGGATCAGAGCAATGCCGGCGCCGCGTCCGCTCGCCGGTGCGCCAACTGCGACACGACCTCCACCCCGCTCTGGAGGAACGGGCCACGCGGACCAAAGGTGCGTGCGTAAGCTCATGATCATATATATACGTACATCACATGGCCACATACCCAGCAGTACCATGCTTCCATACATGCATATCCATACTAACTAACCATTGGTGCATCTGTGCAGTCATTGTGCAATGCGTGTGGAATCCGGTACAAGAAAGAGGAGAGGCGCGCGGCCGCCGCCGCGGTGGCGCCGACGGCGCTGGCATCGGACAGCGGCATCGAGTACGCGTACGGGTACGCGCGGCAGCAGCAACAGCAGCAGTGGGGGTGCTACGGCCCGGCCGTGGCGAAGGCTGCGTCCTACGGGATGTTCGGCGACGCGGCGGCGGAGGACGGGCCGTGCCTGCCATGGGGGCTCGGCGTCATGCCCTCGTCGCCGGCGTTCGGATCCGTCCGGGAGATGACAAGCCTCTTCCAGTACTACTAGCCATAGCGAGCTCGCTCTCTAGGGACTTTCTTTCCTTCTCCCCTTTTAAGTAACAAAGAAGATGCTGTGGTACTTCTTTTTGAGGGCACGCAAGATGCTGTGCTTGACCAACGACTCGGCTGCGGCTGCATGAAAGTTGAAGCTGAAATGAAATATATCACTCCCCAGTTTCTTTCCTCCCGTCTTGTTTCCTCTCGTTGCGAGATGATTCTTTCTCTTTCTTTTCATTTTTGAGCCGACGTTTGGATATACTCCATGATAGCTAGACCATCTTTCCATGATGGGTGGATGCATGTCGCATGATGATTACGGCGAATGGTACATGTCCTGCTTTGCTAATCATCACTGTGTTCATTGGAGACCCCGTGCACAGCTAGATAGATTTGCACCTTTTGCTGGCTCGGTGCCCCAACGGTCAATCATCGGTAGCTGCATATATCAGGGGCCCATAAACGTACGTACTGCCCTGCTTTTTACAGGGCTTCTGAGAATGAACCTCCATACTCCCTAGTGTCAAAAAAACGTCGTATATTAAGGACGAAGGGAGTATCTTCCAATCTCGCTACGCTGTTACAGCCCGTATAAGACGCGGATTTGTTCGTTTTTTATCCGTTTGGGTCGGCCGCTCGCTCGGCGTCCGCCCCTTTTAAGATTTGGTAGTCAGTGCGTCCAACGCCCGCGATCCATTTCATGTCCGCACGCAAATTTCGAAAAAGGCCCGCGACCATAGATCATGCCAGCGGCCATCGTCGCCCGAAGTTCATGCCGGCATCATCCCAGCTTCAGAAAGAGCACGCAGTTTAGCTGGCGCACTTGCCAGCGGCCGNNNCACATGCCAGCACACAAAAAAGGGCGGGAGTTCGACCACGCCATCGCGGCCGTGGTCATGCCCGCACACTTGCCGGCATACAAAAACGGATGGCGCAGGCCGCCATTGATCACTCGTCGTCGAACTTGAGTATGTTGGCCTGCATCTTCTCGAACCACGGCCTCTTCCTTGACGACACGGTGTGGAGATCGACCTTCATGATCTCCACCCCCGTCATCATGCTCGCGAGAGCCACTTCTTTCGCCTTGGTCTTGGCGTTGGCGGCCTCGATCTCTAGCATCTTGGCTTGCTTCTCCG
>CBMN010193431.1:0-10159 GCA_000582825.1 Hordeum pubiflorum | reverse complement strand
GGTCAAATTGGGGGCGTCACACTAGCCCAAGCAAGCCCATGAGGCTTGTGGCCCGAACTTTGCTTCCTATGCTTGACTCAGTTTCTGAAGATACTGAAGTTCTGTCAGCTCAGCAGTTCTCATCGCTGGTGCCCAATTCCCATCATGATCAGCAGGTGAGTGCAATCTCTGATGAAGCTTTTTCTTCCTCTGTTGCGTTAGTGACCAAACCAGCAAGGCATCAACGCAAGGATCTCACTCCCACTCCAATGGTGGAGTCATTTGTTCGTCGTTGTACCACGGGATCTATCAAGAGGGATGGGTATAAGCCTGTCTTCCAGGAACTAAAGTCTGAGCCAAAAAAGAAGATGCCACACTACAAGACGTTTCCTGATGCTGGATGCTCTTAGCAAGACCCTCACACTAACAGTGGCCCCCTCGGGTTGTGCCACCTACACCAATCAAGGAGACCCAGAGAATTGGAGGAGAGCGTGGCATCGCCCCTGAGAAGTTAACTATGGAACGGCTTATGGCCACATTTCCAGAGGACAAATCAGTTTCTTCTGATGATTAGTGCATTATATCTTAAGAGGGTTGGGCACGCCCATAAGTTGGCCTCTCTCTCGGTGACTTGTTTGATCTTTTGTTTTATTATAATTATCTGCTACTATGTCTCTTGGGTCTGTAATGATACTTTACTTGTAGAGGTAGTGTCTTGGATGGTGTGTTATCATGTACATGCCTTTATGCTTGCTTTTGCGTTTGTTTTGATGAGTAACAATACTCTTAGAAACTGGAATGTTCTCTGTTGGAATGTGCGTGATCTAAATTCAGCTGCACGACAGAGAGCAGTTAAACAGAAGATTGAAGAAAGCCAGTGTTATGTGGCTTGTTTCCAGGAGACTAAGTGTGCTGATTACACTTTAAAGGAGATTAGAGCCTTCGGCCCTAATTTTTTTGATAATTTCGCGTTTGCACCTTTTGTGGGTGTCTCTGGAGGGCTTTTGGTGATTTGGAACTCAGGAATCTTGCATGGAGAACTCATCCAAGTTCATACTTTTGGTATCATAGTGAAATTCACCTCTAAGCAATGTGTTGATTCCAGGACCTTGGTTAATATTTATGGTCCTTGTCACGGAGAGTTAAGGGATGCTTTCGTGGATTGTATATATAACCTCCACATACCTTTTGAGGACAACTGGCTTCTGCTAGGGGATTTTAATTTTATTAGGTCCAATGAGAACATGAATTTACCAGGAGGGGATATCAATGACATTTTGTCTTCAATGAGATCATTGGACACCATGGTTTAGTTTAGCTACCAATTAAGGGTAGAACTTTTACTTGGTCCAATATGCAAGATGATCCCCTTTTAGAGCAGTTGGATTGGTTTTTTACTTCCACTAATTGGATCACCTGCTATCCTATCATTGAGGTGTTGCCCCTGGCTAGAACCACTTCTGATCATGTTCCATGTGTGGTTGTGATTAAAACATCTATTCCTAAGTCCAACATATTCAGATTTGAGAACTATTGGACAAAGGTGGATGGCTTTCTAGAATGTGTCCCAAACTCTTGGCAGAAACCATCATACAAGACCCATGCCTCTGCAGTTCTTGCTGATAAACTTAAATCTCTGAGACATGATTTAAAGAAGTGTAAGTTACGAATTTCAAAGATAAAAATAACAACTGAGAAATGTAACAAGGTGGTGGCTTGGCTGGATAGTTTGGAGGAGATCGGGTCTCCTTTTCGGCAGGAATTTAATTTCACGAAGATTGTGAAGCTTCATGTGGAGCACTTGTTGCACCTTCAGTTTTTATATTGGAAAAAAAATGCACGGTGAGATTCATTAAAGTAGGGGAGGAGAACACCAAAAAAAATCATGCTATGGCCTTTGAGAGATAGAAAAGGAATTCGATTGCTAGTCTGCAATTATCATATGGTACTGTGGTCTCTGATCATAGTCAGATGGAAGGTGTTCTCTGGTCTTCCTTCAAATATAGAATGGGAACTGCTAAGGGCATAACCATGGGTTTTGATCTGGCTGCATTAATCTCTCTAGTTCAAGGTTTAGAAGGCCTCACAAAACCTTTTACATAGGAGGAGATGGATTCAATTGTCCAATGTATGCCCATTGATAAAACACCTGGCCCCGATGGTTTTAATGGGCTTTTCCTCAAGAGGTGTTGGCACATTGTCTATAAGGATTTTTATAATTTGGAATATGAGTTCTTTGATGGTCATGACAGGTTGGAGAACATTAATGGTTCCTACATTACTTTGGTTCCTAAAAATAACTCTCTAGAGACTGTTGGGGACTACAGGCCAATTTCTTTGATTGGTTTGGGTATTAAATTCCTTACTAAAATGGTTGCTAACAGGTTTCAATAGGTTATTCTCAGTTGTGTTCATAAGAACCAGTATGGGTTTATCAAAACTAGAACTATCCAGGATTGTATTGGTTGGACTTTGGAATATCTGCATCAGTGTCATCAATCTAGGAGACCCATCCTCATCCTCAAATTGGATTTTGAGAAGGCTTTTTATTCTATTGAACATGAGGTAATCCTGCAAATTCTGAAGTATAAAGGCTTCAACTCCAAGTGGAGGAATTGGATTCAGCAGTTTCTTTCTTCTGGGACATCTTCAGTCCTCCTTAATGGGGTTCTAGGCAAACAATTTAGGTGTAAAGCAGGAGTGAGGAAGGGGTATTCTATATCCCCTTGTTGTTTGTGCTTGCTGCTGGCCTCTTGCAAACAGTGGTCAATGACATGTTGAATAGAGGAGAAATCCAGCTGCCTATCCTCTGTCATGATAACGATTTTCCTATCATACAGTATGCTGATGATACTTTGATCATCTTTCCTGCGGTGGAGGAGCAGTTATTAGCTCTTAAGGAAATGTTCATGGTTTTCTCACAGTCTACTAGTTTTCATATTAACTATCATAAATCTTCCATGGTGCCCATTAATGTTTCTAAGGCTGGAACTGAAAGACTAGCAAATGTTTTTGGTTGCAAGGTGGGTTCAATGCCCTTTACTTACTTAGGTCTTCCAGTTGGCACCACCAAACCTAAAATGGAAGACCTAATGCCTCTTGTCAATTGCATTGAAAGGAGGATGACTACTAGTTCATCTTTTCTTGCCCAGGGTGGCAGATTACAGTATTTAAATTCAGCTCTATCCTCTCTGCCAATTTTCTTCCTCTGCAGTTTATACATCCCACCTGGTATTCTCAAGCAGTTGGAGAGAATCCAGAGGCAGTGTTTTTGGAGAAGGAATAGACAGGTGCATGCACCCTCCTTAGCTGCTTGGGATCTGATCTGTAGACCCAAAAATAAAGGAGGTTTGGGAATCCTCAATTTGGGTCTTCAAAATGTTGCTTTGCTAATGAAACATGCTAGCAAATTTCTCAATAGAGCTGACTTGCCTTGGGTGAATCTGATCTGGAACACTTATTATCATGAGAGAGTACATCGGGCAACTGAACCTTGTGGATCTTACTGGTGGAAGAACATTCTTAAATTATTGGATAATTTCAGATAAGTCTTGGGTACAGGTCAATCAAGGAGACACACTTTTGTTCTCATAGGACAGATGGAAGATTGGTGACTCAGTTGTCCCACTGAAAGAGAGGTTCCCTAGGCTTTTCTCTTATGTCAAGGATCCATGATCAATAGTGAAAGAGGGATTTCAGTGTGATGACCTTGTTCAATTTACCTTTATCTGATCAAGCTTTTGTAGAGTTCAAAGTGATTAAATCATTGATGAATAATGTTGAATTGAAGGAAAACCAGCTAGATGTCTGGTGTTGGCAAGGTACTGTTAAGTCATATACACCAAAGATATTCTACACTTTTGCTCATAGATCTGTCTCTTTCAAGCCTTTGCGCAACTGGATTTGGGCTAGCTTTTGTACTTTGAATATTAAAGTATTTTCTTGGATGCTCATCATGGATAGATTGAACACCAAAGACATGGTTGAAAGGAGGCACTGGCACCTGGATGATGGTGTCAATTGTAAGATGTGTCATGCACAGGTCAAGGAGGACAGGGATCCTTTGTTCTTCTCTTGTATGTTTAGCCAGAGAATTTGGAATTACCTGCAAATTGATTTGGGGTTGGAGATGACATGTCTGCTTCTGCCTTACATGCTAGAATATATTTTGGTAAACCTTCTTTCACACAGGTGGTCTTCACTGCGTGCTGGCACATCTGGCTAGTCAGGAATGCAAAGGTCTTCAGGCACATTAGGCCAAGATTTAATGTGTGGAAAGCAGGTTTTGTAATAGATATATCTCTGTTGGCTCATACAATAAAACCCAGGTTTAAGGAAGACCTTGTTAGGTGGGTGTCCTTCCTACCCCTTTGAGTTCTTTCCTGTTTTCCACCTTAGGATAGGTAGATTAGATTTTTCTTCTCTGGTTACTGAGGTAACCTTGTAACTCTTGTTGTATTTTTGGGGTGTTTAATAAAGCTTTAAGGCTGTGTGGGGGGGGTCTCCCTACAGTGTTCGGTCAAAAAAAGATGCTATGTGGTGGCCGCAATCCTATGTGGCGGACGCAGGACCACTGACCAGACACGTCCGGACACTCCTCATACTCATCTCATATATGAGATGAATATGAAGAGTGTCGGACAGCCCAGGCATTTAAAGAGGCTTTGAGGTGTCACGTTGGGTCAACTTTTTTCTTCTCTCTCCTGTCCGGTTAGTGGTCTTGCGTCCGCCTGGTAAATCTGAGGAGTCCGACTGTAGATGCTCTTACAAATGAAAACAAACCAACCAGCCAACAACCTGAGATCCTTTAGCACATGATAAACCTTCTCGAAGCCATCTGTTGATATGTACCATATTGGTGTGTTTAACATACTTCCTTAATCACAACTTTGCCAATATGAGCTTATGCTTGAATTCTTGCAAACTTGTCGTGGACGATGTCTTAGTGAAGCCATCTGCAATCCGAACTTTGAAATGTACAAATCGTATTTTCAACTGTTTGTTACCAACTCTTTCTCTGACAAAATGGAAATATATTTCAACGTGTTTAGTCCTTGCATGAAAGCTGGAATTAGATAGGTATGTGGCATCAACGTTGTCACACTACAGACATGGAGCTTGTCAGTTTGAGGAGTCCGGTGTAGATGCTTTAATCCGTAGCTATCTCTCTCTGATCGTACACATCCCTCCAACAAGGGTAAGAGTTATGACAGCCAAACATTGTTCTGTGCAAATGGAGGCCCTGAGGGAAAACAACAATACAATCAAAGCGCAGACTAAAGTACCATTAAGGATCAAAATCTTCACGTGGTTTGTTCATAAGGAGGTGGTCCTAACTAAGGACAACTTGGCTAAGCATAATTGGGAGGGTAGTCAACATTGTTGCTTTTGTGACCAAGATGAAACGATTAAACACCTCTTTCTTGATTGTTCGCTCACCAAACTATTATCACGCTCAATACATATAGCCTTTAATAACACCCCTCCAAATAGTATTCACACGTTATATGGGACATGGCTAAATGGAGTAGAGCCAAATATTGCTAGACATATTCGGATAGGAGTATGCGCACTACTTTGGGCTATATGGAACTATATAAATGATATGGTTTTTAGCAGACAAACTCCTATAAATTTGTTGTAGGTTATCTACAGGGCCACTGCTTGGATCCGTACGTAAGCCAGGAGCCTTTGGTTACTAGGTCTATCCGATGAAAGTTGATAGCTCAGAATATCTACAACCGGTTTGGATGGCGGTCCAGTAATAGGATAGGTATTTAGTCATCTTCTCCTATTTTCATTGGTTGTGGCACTTTTTTGATTTTTTGTTCAACTCCGAGCAAGCTTGTACTAGGCCACAGACTTTTCGGATACTTTGCTTAATAAAGGGACTACATACATCACTCTGATCCAGAGGCCGAGGGTAATCCTCCTCCAAGAAAAAGCCCAGTTCAGGAAGCGCAAACGCACAATTCTGATCCCCTTGTCTCCATAATATTTAATTTATTCTTATTCAAGTCTTGGTAAATGAATAAGAATCAGGTAGCATGTCATACAAGGTACATCTGTACTACTAGAGCTGTTCAGTTGGAAAACATATCTATACCGGCACGGTTTATACAGCCTCTCAACGAACAGACTAAGCAATTTTACTCATCATAACTTAATATCTTCAGTGCCTGAAGCGCTCTGCATGTCGATCCCTCCATCAGCAGCAGCAGCGGCGGCGGCAACGTTACATACATGCACGGCTAACCATGTCGATTCTCACTTCATGATCGGGGGAGAGGCGTAGGGGCCATTCAGCCAGCCGTTGGCCACCATGCGGTAGGCGGCCTCGGTCATGTGGATGCCGTCCCAGCTCACGTACGCCGACGGGTTCGAGCACACGCTCGCGCCTGCCTCGCCGCACTTCTTCTTCAGGTTGAAGTTGTAGGAGCCCGACCCTCCGGCGCCGCAGCACGCTTGCAATGCCGTGCTGAAACCTGCAATGGCGTAAGTTCTTCAGTTAGATCATACCACGTATTAGTATTATTACTTCCCAGTGCACACACCGTGTCGTATGGTGATCCTGTGATAAATAAATATGTTGCGTACGACTTTGGATCCATCTTCACACACCGAATTTTCCAGGGCTGACGACAAACTGCATTGCAGCTTTGAAGTAATCGCCGTACATGATTTTCGTCTTTGGGTACTTCTTCTGAAGCCCGTCGAGCTGCTGCTTGAGCTCTCTGTTGTGGTGGAAGGCCAGACGGTTGTATCTCCGTAGGCACCCGGTGCGCGTGTTGTAGTCAGACTTCTTGCTGCTGTTGTAGAGAGTCAGGTACAATGGGAAGCACCCGATCGGAAGAATTCCAGGCACCAACAGGTCCGTCGCGCCAAGCTCGATCAATTTCTGAAAGAAAGAAAAAAAAATGAGCGCAAGACTATCAAAATTCCCACTTGTTCATGCACGTTTCAGTTTGCATTCACTGAGTGTGCAGAGCTACTTTCAATCCTAGACGAGTAGTATATTTCAAACAGCACAACCGTTTGAAACCGTTATATTATAGTGACAAGCTAGTTTAGCAGAGAACTGCTAATAAAGTAGCAGTAATGTAACACTGACAGTACTGGTGCAATTTTGAAGATCTGTTCACTCTCACTGAAGTGTGTGGACTGGAACCTAACCATATTTTTTAGTGCCATGTCATGTGACGGCCATTTCATGATGGCCATGCACATAGTAACAGATGATTCCCCATCTTCTTTACCAGCCATACATACTTTTTCCATGCACATTCTCTTCATTGTGCAATCATGTCAGTTTGACACGAATTTCCTATCGAGACATCACATGGGCCGCTACACTAAGCAACAATCTGATGTACTGTGTGGAGCAACTCTATTCGGGACCAAAGTACAGGCCCCCTCATGGCACCAGGAATATCTGGTGTGATTTATGCAGGCAAAAGAAAAGAAAAAACATTTTCAGACCAGTATAACAATAGCAGTTTCATGTTAATCGCCCAGTCAGAAGATTCTCTATTATGAGAAAGCTACCAAATGTGTCACATGTCCTCGCCCCTATTTTAATGTCTACAAATGTTGGTAAGGTAACCCAGTGGCCATCAGTAAGCATGATACTGAGATGCCTAGATCCAATCCCTCGCCTACCACCACCCTGCATGATTAAGCTGTCATGAGCTTAGGTAGTGACACTATGCTAGTGCCTGCCTACTAAGTACTCCCTCTCAAAATGCAAGACATTTTTTGACACTCACACTAAACTACTCCCCGGGAATAAAAACTGAACTAAACTACTCAGTCTCCTTACTGAACACTTCCTTGATCATCTCCACACCGGTTTTCTGGCCGCTCATGCATTTGTCATGCATTCCACCTTGCCAGCAAACATCTAGGTATGACAGATGTGTGTTTGCCCGAAATTTGCACCCATCACACACTTGCATGATTCCCTGAATCTCCAAGTACATGGCACACTTGTGCTGCTTTTCTACTTTTGCCATGTGTGTGTGCATTCCGTTGGATTTTCTACGGTTGCTATATGATGCAATGCGATGCGAAGGTCATCCTACATTTCCACCTCCATGGATTTCATACCTCGACGCCGTTGGCGATGGCTTTGGCGACTAGCGGCACGTAGGTCTTCACCTCGGAGAAGGCGACGCCGGAGAACAGAGGAGCATTGTAGTCGTTTCCCCCAAACTCTCCCACCACAAACAGGGACTTGCTGAAGTAGTCCTTGCACTCTGCAGTCAGCATAATAAAATGAAATTCTGAACTTGAGATCTCCTGATGGGAGGAATATGGCATCACATTTCAAGAAGGTTTAAAGAGGATCAGCGCCGGACCTTTCTCCGACTTGCAAAGCGACGGCTTCATCTTCTGGAGCCAGCCAATCTGGGTGTTGATGGAGCCAGTGTTCCAAATGCGCTGGTCGATGCCATGGGCCTTGAAGAAGGAGTACTCCAGCGCCGTGGCGCCGGTGATGGCGAAGTTGGCCCCCTTCTTGAAGTCCTTGCCATGCGCCTGCGACGCTGGCGGCAGGGGCAGGCCGAAATGCTCGGCTGCAAATTGACAAAAAGATTCTCGTCAATAAAAAAGGAAAATTTACACGTAAATGCAATGGCGTGCTAGTCAATTGGTCGCAGCAGTAAATCACGAGTCCTTTCAGTAAAAAAAAATCCGGTCTGCTTTATATCTTTACAGAGGGAAAAGAAAAAGGAGCTTTAATTCGAATCAATGCTTTGCTCTGGCAGAATGGAGGCAGCACTAATTTTCACTGTGATAAAGCAGCAGCACTTTTTACCAGCTTATTTTACCACTTGAGTCTATCTTCTTTTCTGAAAGCAGAACTTGGGGACGGCCTTTTTTCTAGTACCTGATTATTTCTGTATCACGAGAAAAAATTTGAACACTCTAGCTGGTTGAGTAGGAGTTGCACACTAAAGATGAGACACTGGTTGAGTAGGAGTAGCACACTAAACAAGAGTCAATTTCATCATGACCAAGGTCAGAGCATGGTCAAACAAAGACATTTCCGTGGGATATCGCAAAGCTCATAAAATAAGCTCTACTGCACCAAAAGACCGAGAGGGGAGGAAAAGGACGGCACGGCGAGCTAGGACGAGCCAGGAGGCCATCCATCCATCGATCCGGGACGGCGGCCGGCGCAGGAATGCGGGATTCGCAGGCGGCGAGAGAGGACGGTACGTACCGAGGAAGTCGACGACGACGCGGCCGTTGGAACAGCGGCCGGTGGGGCGGCCGAAGAAGGTCATGCCGTAGGGCGCCCGCGCGGTGGTGAGCGACTTGGGGATGCCGTCGACGATGAGGTTGCCGGCGTCGGAGAGCGAGTCCCCGAAGCTGAAGACGGCCTGGTACGACTTCTTGGCGTGCCTGGCGTCGGCGCCGCCCGAGAGGCACAGCGCGGCGACGAGGACGAGAAGCAAGCCCCGATGCTCCATTGCTGCCGCTGCCGCTGCCGCTGCTGCTGTGGGTGTGGGTGTCGGCGGGCGACGCGCATGTGCTGCTGTGGGAGAGAGAGAAAGATGGGATCCTTTACTTGTGTGGCGCCTGCTCCTTTATAACTGCTGAGTAGTGTCACTGCGGGAGTGAGGTGAGGTGAGGTGAGGTGAGGTGTGTGCCGCTGCTTCTGGCGCTGGCGCTGGCCTGTCGCGCGCGGGCGGGATGCGCGGGTGGCACTGTTCGGCATGACCGGATGATGCTCGCTCTCGCGCGCTCCAACCGATTTCCATAAACCGCGCCATACAGTGTAAAACAATATGTTTGAAACTGCCCGACGCCCTAAACGGGTGTGCCTATCTCGTATATATATATATATAGAGAGAGAGAGGTACCAAGAGGTACAATACAAGGTGTATACAGAGTCTACGTATATACAGTCTAACACCCTCCCTCAATCTTAACTATGGTCTGAAGTACAAAGCAAGTTAAGATTGCGCCTACAACCTACAAACTGCGGCTGAGGAAGAGGCTTCGTGAAGATGTCAGCAAGTTGATCTTTGGAGGAGATGAACTTGATACGGAGGAGCTTTTGTGCAACACGTTCCCTGACAAAGTGATAGTCAACTTCAATGTGTTTCGTTCGGGCATGAAATACTGGATTAGCTGAAAGGTATGTAGCACCGATGTTGTCACACCAAAGGACTGG
>CBMN010193188.1:0-10027 GCA_000582825.1 Hordeum pubiflorum | reverse complement strand
AGAGAGTGGGGAAAAGTGAGCAATTGTTAAGAGCGTGGGGGTGAATGAGTACAACTAAGGAACGAGGGACACAGGAATAGAAAACCCTTTACTTTTAGCTCCCTAATAATATTGATGGGATTTATTTATAGGTTTTAGAGGGAATCACCATGTGAATTTCCTCAATTTGAAATAGATTAAAAACGGTTCCTTTTGCATTTTAGCTGAGGTTGACATTTTTTCTAATATTGAGGTTTTACCCGACCACATTCCAAATGAAAGCATGATGACATGGTGGCATGATGCAATGATGATGCGAAATTAAAATAACAATCAATTTCTGGTTTGGGGGGAACTCCGGGATGCTGCACCACCGCCATGGACAATATAGATGAAGATGTTGATCCAAGGTCTTCCGCTGGCCAAAATGAAGTCGAGGGGCTAGGGGAAGATGTGGCGGAGGAGAAGGAAAAGCAAGAAGGGACAACAATGAAGGTGACGGAGAGGTTCGAGGGCATTATGTCGAAGAAGTAGGAGGCATGCGTCAAGCATAATGATTTGAAGGAGGTAAAGAAGGTTGAGATGTTGACAAGTGCATGGAGGCACAAGCCGAGAACATCAAGCTCCAAAAGGAGAAGGTGGATGCCAAGATGTTGACTACGAAGATGTCAGATTAGGATCCTCATGAGGTGAAGATTGTGCAAACGTATTGTGCTAGCATATTGAAGCGCTACACGAAGCTCCGGAGAGACCAAAAAGTGAAGAATTTGACATGGATAGCCGGACTGGGAGGCAAAAGGTAACTTTTTTTGCATGGACACCGGACAGATATCTTTTGGGATCGGTTGAATGTAAAAACTTAATGAAGATACGATGCTTTTTGCTATGACTGCATGTGTTTGCCGATAATTCAAAATGGTGCATGGGCTTGCACCTAATGAAGAGTAATAAAATAGCAGGAAAAATAAAAAACATTTTTTTGTCATCCGAGATGCTTAAATGCGTGATGTTCGTGCAAAATTTTCGGATGTTTGGACATTCGTAGCTCGAACATAAAACCACGAGCTCCTCAAATGTCCAAACTTTACGAAATTTTAAATGAACATCATGCACAGGAGCATCTTGCACGTAAAAGAAAACATATTTTTAGAGAAAAATCTATTTCCTGCAATTTTACTGTTCATCCCCGGGCTCATGTGAGCCTGGGTGCAGATTAGTAGCGTTCTATATCGCTCCCGGGCAAAGGTGCAAGGTTGGTGTGAAAGGAAGATGTCGTGTGCGGCAAAGGAAGTCCTCTTGAAATCGGTGGTCCAAGCTTTATCAGCCTACTTATGAGTTGCTTCAAACTCACAAAAGACTTGTGCAAGAAACTGACGACAAATATGTCACGCTATTGGTGGGCTGGATCACTTGACAGAAGAGGAATGCATTGGCAGTCTTGGGACAAGATGTGCGCTGCCAAGTCAAAAGGAGGTCTCGGTTTTCGGGATCTTGAGACGTTCAATGATGCGATGCTAGCTAAACAAGCCTAGAGGCTCTTTGAGAACCCAAATAGCTTGTTTGCTAGAGTGCTTAAGGGTAGATATTACCCCAATGAAGAGTTCCTCGCGGCTGGGTGTCCGAAGGGTGCATCCAAAACTTGGCACGCAATAATCAAAGGCAGAGAGATGCTCAAGCGGGGACTCATTCGGCGTGTGGGAGATGGAACAACGACCGAAGTCTGGCATGATCAGTGGATAGAAGGAAAAATCTCGATGAAGCCAATGGGCGCTCGTGTTGCAAACTCGGTCCAGCTGGTCTCCGACTTAATTGACCCTGTGTCAAACAGGTGGGACTCGGAACTCATCCGAGAAGTGTTTTACCTCCCTGACGCGGACGCAATCCTACGCATGCCTAGGCCTCGAAGAGCAGGTACTGACATATGGGCATGGGCGTGGGAGAAGTCCGGCATTTTTTCTGTGCGATCAGCGTACAAAGAAAGGATGGATATGAATTTACGGGATACAGTAATAGAGTCGAGCTCTAATGGGGAGGAGGAGACATGGAGATCATTGTGGAAGATTAATGTAATCCCAAAGATTAGAGTTTTCTGGTGGCGTGTGGTCAAGGATTTTCTGCCGTGTTATGGCGAGTTGCAGCGGCGGCATATCAGGACAGTATCACACTGCCCTATGTGCGGGCATGATCACGAGTCTTTATTCCATAGCCTGCTAGAGTGCGACCATGCAAAGGGTTTCTGGGAGGCGGCAGCTCGTTACTTTGACATCAAGAAGCCTAAACTGAATCCGAGGACCTGGTCGCGAGATGTCCTTGATCATCAGGTTATAAAGCGAGATGATGCTGCGATTATGATCACTTTGACGTGAACAATCTGGCACTCACAAAATAAGTATACACATGGGGAAAAGGAGTACCAGCCACTTCAGGCTATGATCACCATAGAGGAAATTGTACGTGCTCTAGAGCTGCCACCAATTGTGCAGGTTCGCACTGATACTGTGCAAAAATGGCAGGCCCCAGAGGCCGGATGGATCAAGCTTAATGCAGATGGGGCAACTGATTCAGGAAGGAATGTAGGAGGGACAGGTATTATTGCCTGAAATGTTCAAGGGGATTGCTTGAGAGCAGCTTGCATCCGTTACGACGGAGTAACTGATCCCCTGTCCATAGAGATCTTGGCTTGCCGAGATGCAATGGGTATGGCCCTAGACATGGGACTTCGGCGAGTGGTAATCGAGACTAACTGCCAACATATTCAGCAGCTTTGGGAATCACCAAAGAAATCCATTGGTTACCACATTCTATGTGAGATGAAGGAAATGGGTAATCTTCTCCAGGGATTCAAGCTAAGGTTTTCTAGTCGCTCTACTAATACAGCGGCGCACCGTCTAGCTAGGAAAGCTTTAGTTATTCATACTTTTGTTCAAACTTTTGATGTAATCCCTGGCTGGCTCGCTGAGGTTGTTCAGTCAGACATGCTTATGCCTGTTGAATAAAGAGCCGAAGGGCGTTGGGCTTCAAGAAAAAAAGTAGCGTTCTATATTTGCATCTGTTTATACATATGCTAAAATTGTTATTGATTCATATATGCATGTCAAATGAAAGAGGCCGGACCTGCTGCAAGGGTTGGATGACCCATTCCCCTAACATAATCCGCATACACGTTCAAACGGACGCCTTTGAAGTTAGCCTAATCATGCAGATGAAGAAAGACCACACACTTAACAAAAACTAAAAAAAACAATCGCTGACTTGTTCTATGACATATTCAACGCGTTTGGCATGTCCGATTTGATGAACGGTGTCGGAGTTGCTCTAACAGGAGAGATAAAAAAGGACCACGCACTCAACAAAAACTAAAAAAAGACCTCAATAGTTGGTTGGCCAACCATAAGCCACATGTCAGCCTCCCCCTCTCTTTCGTGTTTCATTTTTGGGTTTCTCTATCTCTCAGCTCTTGTCTATTTAAACCTCCTTTCTAGAACTCCTTTCCTCGTCGAGACCTCCGCCCATTGAATAAAATAATAAATTTTATTACTATCTTTCATATATTCCCGGTCTCCGACCTCCCAATAATCCCAATCTCTTCCTGCCAAAACAAAAACAAAAAACCTAGCCGATCCATCAAAAAATCCACAAACACTTTCTTAACTGTCCCAGCGCCTCAGAGATTAACAATGGCATTCAACTTGGCCCAGAGCGGCGCGGCAGCAGCCTCCTTCGCTCCATCGACCGCGCGCCGTGTGGCTGCCCCTGCCTCGGTCGCCGCACAGAGGAATGTGTATCAGATGCCGAGCCTCAGGCTGCAGAGGAGGGAGGCGTGCAAGCCGTCGGTGGCACCGTCGAGGCCGGCGATGTCGATGGCGTGCTGGGCTCACGGGTCGAAGGCGAGGAGATCCGGGGTGCCAGTGTTCGTGATGATGCCGCTGGACACCGTCAACAAGTCCGGGAGCGGGCTGAACCGGAGGAAGGCCATGGCTGCCAGCCTCGCGGCGCTCAAGAGCGCGGGCGTGGAGGGCATCATGGTGGACGTGTGGTGGGGCACCGTGGAGAGCGAGGGCCCCGGCAGGTACAACTTCGCCGGGTACATGGAGCTCATGGAGATGGCGCGCAAGACCGGGCTCAAGGTGCAGGCCGTCATGTCCTTCCACCAGTGCGGCGGCAACGTTGGCGACTCCGTCAAGTACGTCCCCGGCCGGCCATCTTCCATCAATCGCATGGCACTTCTTTCCCTCCTTATGTCGCCCCACTGGATCATACTATTTGCTACTGTCTAATGGAGGGAGGTTGGCGATTGCGTGCAGCATCCCACTGCCGAGGTGGGTAACGGAGGAGATGGACAAGGACCAGGACCTCGCCTACACCGACCAATGGGGACGCCGTAACTACGAGTATGTGTCGCTCGGCTGCGACGCCATGCCCGTCCTCAAGGGCCGCACCCCCGTCCAGTGCTACACCGACTTCATGCGCGCTTTCCGCGACCACTTCGCAGACTTCCTTGGCAACACCATCGTCGTACGTCCCACTCCCACATCCCCCGCCGCGCATCATAAATTAACATCAGTAGCTAGCTAACTCGCCTTCTTCATGCGTGCAGGAAATCCAAGTCGGCCTGGGCCCGGCCGGCGAGCTGCGTTTCCCGTCTTACCCCGAGAGCAACGGTACCTGGAGGTTCCCCGGCATCGGCGCATTCCAATGCTACGACAGGGTACTTACTGCATGCAGATGGAACAAATCTAGATTGTTTTAAGATGACAGCACAAGTAGGTTTCTGACATTTTTGTTGCGCATGGATGGCATGCATGCAGTACATGCTTAGCAGCCTGAAGGCAGCGGCGGAGGCGGCGGGCAAGCCGGAGTGGGGCTTCACCGGGCCAACGGACGCCGGTGGCTACCTTAGCTGGCCGGAGGACACGCTCTTCTTCCGTCAGGATGGCGGCGGCTGGGACAGCCAGTACGGCCAATTCTTCATGTCGTGGTACTCGCAGATGCTCCAGGACCACGGCGACCGCGTGCTATCGGGCGCGACGTCCGTGTTCGGCAGCACGCCGGACGTCCACCTCTCCGCGAAGGTGGCAGGCATCCACTGGCACTACGGCACCAGGTCCCACGCGCCCGAGCTCACCGCGGGATACTACAACACCAGGCACCACGACGGATACCAGCCCATCGCGCGCATGCTGGCCCGCCACGGCGCGGTGCTCAACTTCACCTGCGTCGAGATGCGCGACCACGAGCAGCCCCAGGACGCGCAGTGCATGCCCGAGGGCCTCGTGCGGCAGGTGGCCACGGCCGCCCGTGGCGCCGGCATCGGCCTGGCCGGCGAGAACGCGCTACCCCGGTACGACGACACGGCGCACGACCAGGTGGTGGGCACCGCCGCGGAGCGCGCCGAGGAGGACCGGATGGTGGCTTTCACGTACCTCCGCATGGGCCCCGACCTTTTCGAGCCCGACAACTGGCGCCGGTTCGCGGCGTTCGTGAAGCGGATGTCCAAGTCCGGGTCGTGCAGGGAGGCCGCCGAGCGGGAGGCGCACGGCGTCGCCCACGCCACGGGTTCGCTCGTGCACGAGGCCGCCACCGCGTTACGGTGCTGATGACTGATGCTGCCGCTGCTGCTACATGTGAAGGCCATACGTACGTCGTGGCTCTGTCGGGAACAGATATGCGATTACCTTGTTGTGTACCTTGTGGGAGGTTTCGGCCTGTTCGTTTTGCCGGGTGGACGAACGCTCGGAGAACCAAAGCATTCTCCCATTGTTCGTACAAAAGTTTGTGATTGAGCCGGAGGGAGGGGAGGACAAAGTTGTTGCGTTTCACGCCCCGAAGCTGATGCTTGATGCATCGGACGACTCGGGGTTTGTTCGGGAATATATTGATTGCCATTTTCTAACAAAACTTTGCACGGTTTGTTTGTGTCCTTGCCCTCTGAATCTCTTGTTCGTTGGTTCTGACTTCGAGTTTCTTGTCCGGCCCGCGTTTGCTGTTTAATAGAGTAGCTTTTATTTACTTATTGCTTTTTAATGTTCACAAAATTTAATAGCGCTCATGAATTAAAATGTCTAAAAAACAAAAAAAAACAAAAACTAAACAGAAACGACACACAACTTTACTGGCAAAGCCCTCAGCGTCCCCACAATCTTGAAGCATCAAAACGCTTCAAATCAAGGAAACTCAGTATCTTTATATTATATTATTATTGTAGATTCTTTATCATATGGCAGCCGTCAATTTGAATCCAAGTGCGTTTTCAAGATCAACCTTCACCAGAAGCATAACGTGTGATACCCAAGGGCGTCTCCTACTAGTCAGGCCCTATTCTTTTGTAACAGTTTTGCTAAAGCACGTTTAGATATGCCCTAAGTATTACACATCTAAATCATACCGTATGTCATTGATTTTTTACACAGAGATTCATGCAAACATTTTCTTTGTCTTTTTTCTTTTCCTTCCTAGTTTGATTGAGTCGGTTAGATGTGCCCTAGACAAATCGCTTTTGTAAACACAAATTTGCATCCATTTCCACACAATCAACAACCTTTATTTAAGGAAATAATCAACAACTACTGTATAAAAGATATAGCGTCTCGAACAATTTAATGATAATGTTTTACGCGGCAAACAATTCAACAAGTCACGCAATTTAAACAAAGTTAATAAATTGAATGAATCAATTGTCATGGCACGCATTGGTGTTGGAACGCACCCTTTTGAATCACTTACTGTCTTCGTCAATCACGATGCTAGTGTCGGCCAACATGATTCTAGACTCCTTGGTGATCCTACGAACCATACAGGAGAGTTTGCATGTGATACTTATAGGAGAAGAAGAGGCAACAAGGTCTTACATATACACGGTTTCGAACGACTAGAAATAAGAAAACAACAACAACAATAAATAGCTAGAACACACAAAAAAAAACTTAGATAGATAGTGATTCAAGGCATTTGGCACCAGCCATGAATATGACATTGTTGTTCCGCTCTATCCAAATGAGCCAATCGACCATGATGACCAAACTGTTCAGCTTCTTCCTCTGGTGGGAATGACTCCATTCCTAGCCAACGTCCACCACCCGACGGAGGAGTCGCCGATAGGTGGAACTACACCGGAAGGCCGCTCCAACTCAGAACCCGACTCCATATGATGTTAGCGAACTGCACTGCCGACTAGGAGATGGTCCACATCCTTGGGCTCGGAATGGCAGAACAAGCAAAGCTCATGGTGGGGAAGACCACGCTTAGCAAGATGATCAACGGTCCAAATTCTTATCTGAACTTGCAGCTAGAAGAAGATTTTTGCGCCGAAGGGGAGCCCAGGTTCTCGACACTGCATCCGCTGAACTACAAAATGGCCTACCATAATATTAAAAAAAAAACGATTTGAATGAGAAGCGACCGGAGGACTCACACGTCCAACTCCTTGGTGATCCTTGCACGCCCAACATCTCTCTCGTCTTTGTATCTTCGTCCTTCCTTTCCTCCTTGTTTTTCTTCTCTTTTGCACTTCTCACCTCTTTGTTCAAGACCATCTCCGCCCACGAAGCCAACAAATGCACTCACCGCTCCAACATGTTTTGCCTTCTCTTACTCCTGCATTCTTGACATGCGGGTGGCCGGTGCGATTCACCCTCCACTTTCCTCAGGCTCCATCCATCCCGAATTAATTGTTGGAAGTTTTGAGTCATCTTTTTTTTATTGTGCTTCTTGAATGCAAGATTGGGCCATTTACTTGTCCCGTTCAACTTCATCCAACAATGATTATTACTCCCTCCGTCTCGTAGTTCTAGGTCATCGATTTACCTAGTTAAAATGTACTATATGTAATAAAAATATATTTAGAAACTATGTTTGCATATGGATCCAATGATATGCTTTTGAAGACATATAACACATTTTTAGCTAGTCAAATCGACAACCTAGAACTACATGCACGCCCTATACACCGAGACGGAGTGCCCTCTTTGTTCTTCTACAATGTCACTGCCAAGCTATAAAGTAGTGCAAAACATGATGATCATTGTAAATAGTTGGCAAAAGTTGACTATGCAGCACAAAAATTGTTGACCCCTTCTTTGATGGTATCAATGAGTATGTGAGCTCTCATTGCTGTCAATTGACACCTAACAGGAACAAATTCGCCTGCCACAATCATGCAGCAGCGACAAGCCAGCTTAGAATGTTGGCTCCTCTCAGTTGCCAATCCACAAGATCCCAGAAATCAACATCAAACGATGGGACGAGACCAACCAATCATCATGGCACAAGCAAGCGGAGAAGCAATCCCCCAAGCTAAGGCGTGCAAACAAGATGTAGATCAAGCAAGTAATATGCAAAATGCACGAGAAGTAATTGAATCGACTGAGTCGAAAGACAAACAGCAAGCTGCAGCAGCTCTGCAGTACCAAGGCTGGGTAAAGAGAATCTTTTGAGGCAAGCAATGTAACTATATAGTTCAACACAGCACATCATCATTCTTAAGGAAATAGCACAGTATAGCATTTCTGCAAAACTCATGATAGCAACCTACACCGAATACCTTCTTGACATGAATAAAGACCCAACCCAGACTACTGCTCAGAGAGCAAATCCTACTCAGAAGAGCACCATAGATTTGAACTGGTTGTGCAGGCAGATAACCCAAACACCCTAGTAACCACCCTTAAGATCATTGACAACATCATACGGAATGGGAGTGACAGTCTCGATTGTGGTACCCTCGACCATGAACCCAGGTTTAGGGCCGAGCGGCTGCCTCTTGGTGCTGATGACCTCACCACGTGCCTTGGCTTCCGCCTTGAGCTGGTCGTTCTTCACTTTCCTCAGGCGGAACTCCTCAGCACACCTGGATGGCTGCACATGCTCAACACGGACATGGATCCTTTTCCTGATAATGCGGTTTCCAACCTGGACAACGTAAACAGGATAGTGATTGTAAATATATTAGTCCTGAACTTGAACACAATGAATGAAATGTAAAGCTGTACAGAAGCATCAGGATAAGTGAACAAAAAGAAATGCATGATAGCACTACTGATATCAAAGATGCAAAGCGTTCTAGCCTATTACCACGGGAAAATCAAGATATTCAATATAGCCATATAACTTATGGTGTATTTCAAAGAAAACAAAGGGCAAAACATACATATCTTACCACTAACAACGAAGTTAGAACTTAGCTACTCCGTAAAAGAGACAGTGTGCTAGTATACAGGGCTACGGCAAAGCAGTACTCTTCGATATGCCATGATTGTAAATGCATTTAGCACTTTATCAGTCTCTAATCACACAACAATCAAGAGACGAAACTAATAGAATTCTTAAGGGGCAGTCCAAATTTAGTATTCCTTGCAATGGAAGCAGCTAAAACCATTTGAGAGAACATGATGTGTACAACAAACACTGAGCAACTTCAGCTTCAACCCTCCTCGCCTTATCTACCATTTGGACGCATACTGATAACAAAACAACACAATATCAACTCGGATTACTACAACAATAATGAATCTTCAGAGCATATAAAACATGATAACGTGGTAGGACTGCAGCCGCACAAGCAATGCCCGACACTATCGCCATCAAATCCTCTATATTCTACACATACCAAGCAGGCAGATCTACGCATGTCAAACCTTCCAACAAGAGGCTGTAGAAAGCCCATTACAGCTACTAAATAAACAGAATAGCATTTGCAAAGAACAATCAGTTGCACAAATCCTACAAATGGGAGTCTACCACGACGGCGGCACCACTGTTAAGCAAGTACCCCAGGGACACGGATCGACAGGGAATGTCCCCGCACAGCCGCGAGGGAAGAAAACGGGGTCGATCTATACCTGCTTGTTGATCTCGACGCCGATGGCGCGCTTGGTGACGTTCCACACGCGTCCGGTGCGGCCGTGGTAGAACTTGTGCGGCATACCCTTGTGCACGGCGCCGTTCACCTTGACGTCGACGTACTCGCCGACCTTGTAGGTGCGCAGGTAGGTGGTGAGCGGGATGTAACCCTTCTTCCGGAACGGGCGCGCGAACAGGTCGCGCGTCCGCG
>CBMN010193029.1:0-10124 GCA_000582825.1 Hordeum pubiflorum | reverse complement strand
ATTTTAGGCAATATTGCGAAATATGAAAGTGAGCCTAACAATTGCAAGGTGAGAAAGATGCTAAGCAAGATAGATAAATACAACTATTATTTGGACAAGCACACACAATATAATACAAGTAAGGACTACGAGACAAATAACCACAAGTAGGGAGTAAGGGTTAGGGATAACCGCAACTCTAAGAGACGAGGATGTATGCTGATGTTTACTTCCTTGGAGGGAAGCTACGTCACTGTTTAGAGAAGCAGATGTTACCACGAAGGCACACCAACTCTACGAAGGCTCACCCTATTCTCTCCTTGAGACAACACCATGAAGGCATTTCTCAACCACTAGCGATAGACCTTGGGGTGGTCTCCAAACCCTCACAAACTTTCCAGGGGTAATCACAAAGAACGATTCCTCATCAGAGCTTTCCTACCTCCTAGGAGTCTCCAACCTCCAAGAGTAACAAGATGCACCACAAAAACAAGGGGGAATCAACTTTTGCTTTGGTGAAAGTGTAGATCAGGCACTCCTCCATCACTCCTCAAAAGATCAAGGACTTTGGTTGGTTAAGGAGGGAGAACTCCAAGAAATCAAGGTCTGAAAATGGTGGAGAGAGAAATGGAGTCATCACCTTCTTCGTGGGGAAGAAGAAGACTATTTATAGGTGGGGACAGAATCCAGCCGTTGGAGCCAGATTTCTACGAAGCCCGGAAGTTCCGACGACGGACGGATGTTCTGGACCCCGGAAGTTCCGGTCAAGGTCCGGGCAGGTTCTAGGTTACACATAGAGTTTGCATATTTGCATCCTCTCTGAGTACCCCGGAAGCTGTCAGGCCTGGGGGCAGAAGTTACGTGGCCCGGAAGTTCTGGGGGATGGAAGTTTCGGGTGTGGTTCTGGCAAGGTTCCGGGCTACACAGAGAGATTGCATAGATGTGCAACTCCTCTGGGTACCCCAGAACTTCCCGGACACACCCCGAACCTTCTGGTCCCTGGAAGTTCCGGCCAGCCCGGAGGTTCGGGACTAGGCAAAAACATTCCACTGAGAAAGGAAGACTCGGTCCACTTAGACAAACTTAAGAATATAGTTGTGCCAGAACGTATGTGTGCGTGAAGTTGATTCCCTATAGTATTTTCATGATGCACCCCCTCTTAATAGTGCGCCTGTCCTAAGGACTCAATAAAAGAAAAGAATATGGCACTCCACGTTTTCCCTTTTCCGAGTAGAGGGGAAATAGCCATCCATGCTTCTCTTCAAATCAGACGGTGTTGTTTACACTAGAGCATGTGGTTAGAGACACAAATTAAGTTGTCATATATGTCAAAAACATATTAAGGGCATCAATGCACTTTCATGGTGTCCTCCGTAGCACGTCCGTCACGTTTGTCGATAATAAAATAACTAGTTTGACACGCAAGGCATTAAAGTGACAATCCTTCGGCTCCAGCCATCATGTCGTACTACGACGCACAGGTCACTTAACGTTACAACATATAACCATCTCATACATAAAACAAATTATCATGACGAAGCTATACCCCGTTAAAGTCCTGAAACTACTTGGGGATCACTATACGTATATGCCTTCTAATGGCCCGTGATGACTATGGGCCCATGTGAGGACCGAGGACCCATGCAGTCCATGATGGACCCGATCCTCGATTCGGCCAATATATATAGCTAGATGCGGGCTGACCCATTTGTTTCACATTTTTTTACAGAGAGCGACGACATCATATACAGTTACCATGAATAAACCTATACTATACAATAAATAAATTATGACACATTCCCTCCGTCCCAAAATAGGTGTATCAACTTTACTACAACTTTATACTAAAACCAGTACTAAGTTGAGACACTTGTTTTGAGACAGAGGGAGTATTAGTTAAGAATAAACCTAGAATATACAATAAAAATGTTAGGGCATGGTACATCATTTGGCATCAAAGTTGGCCACCATTGATAATAAAGCACCACAAGACAGAAATTACATACGCTAGGCATCCAAGGTCGCCACCAGTGTAGATAAACGATCCAACTAAATAATATACAAAACCCACAACACTTCAACACATTTCAAGAAACGTTAGCCCTGCCCGGGAGCTGCCGCGCAAGCAGGTGAACTAGATGATGAGACTGCGCTTGTTTGACACTTATATCCTCCAACTCTATCTACATGGCAACAATGGACACATTGGAGTTCTTAAAAATCTTTCTTAGAGATTGGACTTCTAGTAGGAATTGAGCCGAACCATGTCTTTTTGCTTGAAGTTGAGACTGAAGAAGTCAAACTGATTCAGGCGGCGACTTCATCAAGCTTGTGTCACTGCTATTGACGAGTATCTTGAACACTAAATCCAGACATGACTTCGGGGTTGCATCACTATCTTCAAGATGTTTTGCCTTCTTCCCTTGCAATATATGTTAGATGGACAAGTAATGAGTTTGTCTCACTATCATTGTGGCGGTTCTTCCTGGCGTCAAGGATATCACTCTGAAAGAGAAACAAAGAAAACAAGTGTTGTAAAACATTTTTTCATGCACGGGTACACGTGGTGGTGAGTCTTTTCTCATGGTTGCATATTGAGGTGAACCTTATTCCATCCATTACATGATGAGATTTCTTGGAAAAATACTTACATATTAAGATAAATAAGTTAGTAGTAGTCATTTTCTTAAGTATATACTAGCAAAAGAGCCCGTGCGTTGCAATGGGAGAGAAAATAACACACGCTCTTACCACGTCCTTTATTTTCACATGGTATCACATTTGTGTTGCCGACAGTGGCCTTACTACTGACATAACCAAAATGCATTTGAATATGGTTAGTCCTAAGGCGTCTCTCTCTTGCGCGCGCGTGCACACTCGCTCGGAATACGATGAGAAATATGTTGTTTTCCCCCGCAAGGTTTTTCAGAGGTGTGCATGTGTGGTTATCGATATTTTCTTTCCTCTCAATCTGTTTTTAGTGGGTGTTTATTTGCAATTCGGATCGCCGCCGGTACGAAAGAAAAATGAACCATGCACTATAGATTAAGTTTGCACCAAAAATAATATTTTAGAAATATTGAACAGCTAAAAATAATATCATATTTAGATTCTACACGTTTTTCTAATCTAATTACATATATAACATGTTAAAATCGGAGTTATGGTTTAAAAGACATGGATAATTTTGTTTTAGATAAATTGCGAATTGGTTAGCTGAAAAGTCAGGTTTTTTTTGTTAAAACGAAAAAACGACTCGTCTGGCTTAAATATGGACGGCGAGTTGATTACCCGAAACGTCGGGAGTTTTCTATAATGCAAAAAAATACGGGGTTGTGACTTAAACGTGTAGCGCGGGTTAATTTACAGAAAACTGAAGGTTTTTTGTAAAAATGATACAACGGTGAACCGATGGAAGCGCTCTATGCTTTACTAATATAAAATAAAAATATATATTTATATGTATATAATATAATAATATTAATAGGTATAGATATAGATATGATTTGTCATCTCTCCGTCGTCCCGATGAATTCCCACTAACCAAATAAGGGAATAAACATCTTCCCCAAGTTCCCGCATGCAATACTCACTCAATACCAAACAAAGGATTGGAAATAAATTTTTTTTCCCTTGTACAAATCTCTCCTCCAAATTTCTATTCCCTTCTCAAAAATTACCAAACGCGTTAGGTATGAGCATCTCCAATAAAAGATGCAAATTTGGAGATGTAAAAGCAGAAGATGTAAAATTTATATCTCCATTTTATATCTCCAAAAAAAGGTCAACTCCAACAGATGATGTAAAACGGAGATGTAAAAGGGCAACTAAAATAGGTGATGCAAATGGAGATGTAAATTTGGCGACCAACTGTTGTACAACCGTTGTACACCTTCAATATCAAATTATGAATTGAAATTTAAAAATTTAACACGTCCACAATATCAAATTATTACATAATTCATCAAGGCCACAACATCAAATGCAACACAAATACAACAAAGTTCTTGCACAATACAACAAACAAATTATGAAACGAGGCGGCTCTTTCACCATGTCATTTCCAATACTTCTCCATCAAATCCTTCTGGAGTTGATCGTGCGTATCGGAGTCTCTAATTTCATTGTACACCTTCATGAAGGGTTTGATTCACTCTTCTTTTCGCATCGGCATAACGCGTACGCCCATCAAGTGATATAAGGTGTAATCTAAACCCTGCCCACGCTCATTCTCAGTGATCATGTTATGCATAATCACGCAAGCAATCATGATACACCAAACTGTTTTTTGATCCCAGAATCTAGATGGACCTCGCACAATAGCAAACTGAGATTGAAAATCCCAAAAGCCCTCTCAACTTCTTTCCTAGCCACCGCTTGTGCATTGTGAAAGGTGAGTCCTTTCTTACCTTGGGTTTTTGAAATTGGTTTGACAAAAGTAATCCACTTCTGATAGATGCCATCCACAAGATAGTACCCGTAGTTATATGTGTGGTCATTTTCTTCGAAGGTCACCGGTGGTGCTTCTCCATTTGCTAAATTGGAAAAAAGAGGTGGCCGGTCGAGCACATTGATGTCATTGCAAGATCCAGGCATCCCAAAAAATGTATGCCAAAACCATGTTTCTTGATCTGCAACGGCCCCAAGAATGATAGTGGCATCCTTCCCGCGACCCTTGAACTGTCCATGCCATGCTCTTGGGCAATTTTTCCACTTCCAATGCATGCAATCGACGGACCCTAGCATACTTGGAAACCCACGAGCTTTGTTCATCTCCAACATCCTCTGAGTGTCCTGAGCATTGGAAGCTCTCAAGTACTCTGCACCAAACACTTCTATCATAGTCTTTGCAAATTGTTTGACATAGAAGATAGAAGTGCTCTCTGCCATCGCCAAGTTGTCACCAATGCAGTCTGCTCGAACACCGTAGGCCATCATGCACAATGCGCAGTGACCTTCTGTTCGGTGCTATGTCCAAGCAACCCTGCATAATTCCTCCTCTGCTCGAAGGATCGATCATGTTGCTTCACTGAATTGCAAATGTGGATGAACAGGTCTTTGGACATTCTGAACCGGCGTCGGAAGTACCTCTCTGGAAAAACGGGTGGTGAACCAAAATAGTTGCGCATCAACCTATTGTGCGCATCAACCCGTTCTCTCCGAATGAACGCACGGCCACACACGAAACCACCGTGTTTCGGCTTCTTCCCCTTGTGCATCGCCAGTAGCATAGCAATGTCCTCTTCTTCGTTCAAATCAAACTCCTCATCAGACGAGGAATTGTCCACGAAAGAGGAGTCGCGGGAGCTCATCTACAATGTGGAAAATTAATGTCAAACTTACTGTCCAAACCCAACAAAAAATCATCAAGTTTCATCGTTTTTTACCTTTGGGAATTTCGTCGAACACGTTGCTCGCGGGGTGGACGAAATCGGCCGGCGGCGGGTCGGGCAGCCGTTCGGCGGTGAGGACTGCGGGCGGCGACTGGTGGGCAGAGGGGATGGCCGCATGTCGATAGAGAAGAGAGGGGGCGGTGGAGGGATTTTGGCGCAGCCGGCGGGAAGGTTCGGGTGGGCGGAATCACGGCCGAGCATCGCGGCCGTCCGACAGGCGACGTAACGCTTCTTCCCAACTCCGACGGGGGTCTTCGGCTACCAATGACCGTACCCCATCCCTGGCCTCACCGGAGAAGCCATTTAGGCCAGCCGCAGCCGCCGAAAAAGCTTCGATTGGGCGGCGGGCGAAAGTAAATCGGCGGCTGCGGGCGGCGGGCCGGCGAGGCAGGTGGAGGGGGACGGGCCGGTGAAGTCGCGACGGGGCTGGCGGCAGCGGCGTCGATTTGGGGCGGATTCGGTCGGCGGCGGAGTGGAATCAGACGACGGCTGTGAGCGGGGAAGGAAACTGAACAACAGTTGGTGGGTTTGGCGGGCGGTTGGGTTTTTACATCTCCTAGAGGTGGAGATGCAAATTTGCATCACCAGGTGTTGTAGTTTACATCTCCGAAAGACGGAGATGTATTTTTTTTGCATCTACACCATCCGTTTAGAGAAGCGTTTTTAGGCCGCGGAGAAGAAAAAGTAGCGATTTTTGCATATACATTTTCTATTGAAGGTGCTTTAATAACACAGAAATGGAGGGAGTGCTAGACTACTAGTTTGTGTTTATCCTGATGCGGTCAAATCTCTGCCCATCGTCGACTATTACCAATGGTCATGGCAGGGAACGATCTGAACCATCAAAATACATCTTCCACTCCGCAGCCAGACTTTTCCCCTCCACCATCCCGTACCTTTCCTCTTCCTTCCCGATCCACTCCTCTCCCACGCTGCTCTCATACTCTGACCTACCCAAACCCAAGCTCCAATCCAGTTCCAATCCAAACCCAACGAGCTCCTAAAATCTCCTTCCATACACCACCGCCGGCGTGCCCTAGAGCTAAGCGTCACCGCCGGCGCCTCACCCACCCAACTCCTCCGCCCCTCACGCGCGTCGCCGCCATCGCCGCCCTCGTTCCACCCCGTCGCGCCACCGCTGACTCCACCCCCGCCCGCATATCCGACATCGGTTCTTGAGGTATGAGCTCTTGTTCATACGGTGATTACTCAGTTCCAAGCTAACCTCCACAAATTCCCGGCGCGCGCACCATCTAGATCCGCCCTGGCCTCCTCGGCGGCCGAGAGGAGCCGCTCCGGGCTCGGGTCAGGTTTCCGGTACCTCACCGGAGCCGCCACCGGGTGGTGGGACCGGTGGATGGTCATGGGAGCCAGCGGCTCCAAGCTCGAGAAGGCCCTCGGCGACCAGTTCCCTGAAGGCGAGCGCTACTTCGGCCTCGAGAACTTCGGCAACACCTGTTACTGCAACAGTGTACTCCAGGTCTTCATATCCTATTCCGGGAACTTGTAGCTTATAGATTTGTTGCGCCTTGCATGCTAACCGGTGATCTGTGCAGTATAGATGTTTAAATGGTTCCGTTAGGTGGCAGTTCCCCCTTGTTTAAGCGGTAATCTTGTTTGTTTGCGGTTGGGTTGAATATGCTCTTTGTTATGGTGGCATAGTAGATGCTCACTAGATTCAGCGCCGTGTGGGTATAATGTGAAATACTGATATGGGTGGAATTTTTCGACGACGCCACTACCCAAACTGTTGAGTTATGTGACACATGGATGTTTGGTTATGATTGCACTATGTCGTTAGCGTGTTTAAGAATTTATTACAGCCAGGTATAGTAACAACATCCCACCGTTTGAAATACTGGTACAAGCTTGTCTTTTACGAATACATTGATACCTCCAAAATCTTTCGAATTAAACACCGTATATCCGAATAGATTTAAGTGCGCCGGATCAATATCCAAAATTGATGCATTTATCTGAACCACGCCTTTTTACAAAGATTAAATGCCTTTCAGCAAGATTGCTTGCAAGTTAGAGGCGTGTCAATATGCCTCTATTTATCTGCTTCAAATTAAGAGCGTTCACTGGGTTGTTTGTTCTCTATTTTGATGATTTGCCGTGGTAACTTGTCTATCTCTAGCCCAAGCTCCTAGTAGAGCGTCTCCCTTTTATTGGTCAGTTGGCTTAGTCCCTAAGAAAGCTATCTTATCTAAAAGGAGGTAACATGAAAAATCGTCGAGAGATTACTATCCATTCTCAATTGCTGCCAAACCCTTGTTGTGTCTCATACACGGTTGTAGTCTCATTACAGGCACGCCAAGCAATTGTTCACCAATGTGGTCTCTAACCTTCTTTATATAATTCTGCTCCCCCATGATTACGTTGAAAGTTACTTTTCATCACTGGCAGAAGGTCCAGGTTCAGTGTAAAACTGTAACATGTGTTTTGGTGCATATTGTGGATATGCAGGCAGGCTAGACTATATATTTTTTAGCTATCCCTATCCCCGTATTCTCCATGACATAGAGAAGATGTAGGATTAACCTTTTTTTCCCGAGATTGTGTTAGTTTTGTTAATGCAGCAATATTTTTTCATGCTTGGGAAATAAATCCTTTTTGTGTATTCTCTATTCACTTATACACTGTATACCTTTTAGCTGCCAATTTGCACAATGATGTAGCTATGATATAGGAGTAGTGTTTTCTGGCTTGTATGAACTTCCATGATGTGCTATCTTAGCTTTTCATGTAGGTTTGTACTGTTTGCAACCTACTACTGTTATCATTCTTATGCCATATTTTCTCCAGTTTAGTTATTTCTGTCCTTTATTTGTGACAAATGTTTTGCTCATATCCTGCTCTTATCAGATAGTTGTTTGCCATGATGTGTAATCGACTGTTCTAACACATCTGACAAGTGCATTATTTACATGAACCTTACCCATACTTTTTGTTTCAGGCACTTTATTTTTGCACTCCGTTCAGGGAGCAGTTACTGGAATATTATACGAATAACAAAAATCCTGGAGACGCAGAGGAAAACCTTTTGACCTGTTTGGCGGATCTTTTCATGCAGGTAAAGTGGAGAAAAAGATAAGCTTAACCTAATGATATGTAATTGTGTTTGAGCAATGGGCATGTTGTTACTTCTGCAAATTGACTTGGAATTGTATAGTGCTTTGGCCATGTTCTATTTCTATCATTATTGATTGAGGTTTGAAAAATGAATATACACAATCAGCCTTCAATGGTGGTTGCTGTCAACAGATCTATATTACCGTTTTAGCTTCTCATTCTCGAGTTATTGGATGATGAACATATATATAATGTCTTTGATATGAAGTTGTATACCAATGATGGCAAGGTGTCTTAACCACCAACTTGTTACTCTCCATCCACGTGCATCATCGTTGCTGCATAGTCTTTTCTGTATGTTTTATGTGATATGAAACTTGTGGCAGGATATTTCCGTTTGTACTGAATTAATGAAAGCTCATAATATTTCCCGAAAGTATGACAGCTGATAATATTTCATGCAGGTCAGTCAATCCAAGAAAAAGACGGGCGTTATTGCTCCAAAACGTTTTGTCCAAAGAGTGAAGAAACAAAATGAATTATTTCGCAGCTACATGCACCAGGTAATTTGACACATATCATAGCAGTACATGTCAGTGGTTGTGCCATGATTTCCTCATGATGATCTTATTGATGCAACTTTTAGGCAGCCTCTGTAAATATACAGTGCTAAATGTTGCAGTGATGTATCCAAGTGATGGACTGAGGGTAGTGTTTTAAATAATATTCTGTGATATTTCACATGGCAAACTCAGCCATGTTATATGTAGTAGTGTTTTTCTTCTCAGGCATGTGCTTTAGTTTAACCGTTCTACCTTTGTAAAACAGTCTCTTAGGAATAACCTTCGAAGTAGTCATTGGTACAATTGAGAAAGCATTACTTGTACTTAGTTATCTTGAGTAACATATTTGTTCATGATATTTCTGTAGGATGCTCATGAATTCTTAAATTTTCTGTTGAATGAGCTTGTTGATATTCTGGAGAAAGAGTCCAGTGCTGCGAAGGACTCCCCCCAATCATCATCTCCTGAAAAAGTTCCAAATGGGCCAGTTCAACCTTTGGCCAATGGAGTTAAAAAAGAGCCACCTGTTACCTTGGTCCATAAGAATTTCCAGGTGACTGAACTTAATGAAAATGACTTGGACATAATGTTTACCTACTCCCTCCTTTCCAGTTTATTGGGCTCATCTTAAAATTTTAGTTTTTCCATTTTATAAGTCTCAATTTGATTGTTTGCCATCACATGTGCTGATTTCAAGGTGCATTAAATTGTTGCATGCAAAGATTTAGAGAACATTGACCAATGCATGTTAAAGTTTTTGTTCATGCATGCATGCATTGCAATTAATGCATTGGTAAACACAACCTTTTGAGTAAAACGAGCACATTAATAGAGTATTTTTGCAAACTACAAAACCCCTCCCCCCCGGCCGGCAGGATCTACAAACCTAGACCGCCAGCGACAGTTCCAAAAATTTAGCTTTTTTTTATTCTTCTTTTCAACATCGACATGGCTCATTTCTATCATTTTTTACACTTCAACTAGCCCATTAGCCACGCGTGCCAAATAGGTTTTATGCATTGATACAGTGATGTTTTGAGGTTTCATCATTTTTGAAGAAGAGGACTCCTTTGCTTGATGTTTTGATACGGTGAGGGAACAGGTTTTATGCGTT
>CBMN010192440.1:0-12360 GCA_000582825.1 Hordeum pubiflorum | reverse complement strand
CCTCAAAAACTGTTGCGATCCCTTATACTTGTGGGTTATCATTGCTGAGGCGCTAGATGTTGACCAACCGCCTTGCTTCCGTGTCTGACACAAAAAGTGATGGTAGTGTGTGAATTTGACATGAGATTCACATCAATAGTCGTGGGATGGCCAGGATCCGCACATGACACAGGATTTTCAAAGATACATTGACAAAGTATGATGATTAATGTTCACATCCACCTCAAGGTTAGCTTGTGCACTATTGTTCCCTAAATAATACTATCTTGTTTCAATTGCCTTGCACTAACAATTGCACCTTTTAGGAAAATATTATCTTGTTGATTCGAGCTATCCCGATGGGATCGTATATCTAGCTTCATACATGGGAACAAAGTACCATCTGTCAGAGTTTCGACAAAGGCACCAAGCAAGTGCAAAAGGAAGCCTTTAGCCATGCTCATTCTTCACTTTCGAATGTCACTGAGGGCACCTTTGGTAAAATGATGTCTTCTACAACACATCACAAGTTAATAAGTTGAGAAGCAACCCACATTTTAGACTTTTGCTACCAGCTACAAGCTCACCAGCCGTCCTAAAAACAATTGCCAAACAACATTTTGTTCTTTTCAGCGTCTACTAGCTCCGACTGTCTCTCATTCGATCGCAACCCAAATAAACAAGGATCTAATATAGCTGAATAACAACCAACAAAGACTTGTGAATCAATCTTCAGTTTTAGGTACCACTGACCTAAGATTATACAAAAAAAATACAACCGGGTTGCTTTTAACGTAGCAGGAAAATTGTGAGGGGAATGTTTGGAACCTTGGTGTATATGATCCCGAATTCAAAAAATAAATTAGTAATTGCAAAAAACAAATAATCCTGAATTTTTTGGAAGCAAATATGATCAAGTGTTACACTCGTGAAAAAAGAATTGCAAACAAATGACTTTCATGGTATTGTGGGCAAAAAAATGAACACTATATTAGAGTTACTATTCTCTTTTTTGTCATGGAAGATTTGTTTTCTTTGACCAGAAGTCGACGGGAATTTTTTGTTTGTGAAACTTTTGATACAAGTCCATCGGTAGGTCAAGTTTATCCGGAAAAAAATTAAATTTTTGGCTTTTCCACTATTGCCAAATTATTTTTCCCATATCAGGTTCATCTACACCCAGGTTTCGAGGGGTATTTTCCTGCAAAACTGGCTCTGCTTAATGGCAACTACTAGCATTATGATCTTTTGAAATGCAATAGTGTTTGGAATTCATAGACGGAAATTGTTTGCCACCTATACAAAAGAAATTCTCCTCGCGACTATGTTTTCCATGCCTCCCATTGGTGGCATTGTCAATCTGCTTCGTCTCCTTTGGCCTTAGGGCCATGGAGGCGTTGTGGACCTGGCCTTTGCTGGTGGGCGGACTCCTACTCCCGTTTTAGGTGTGTTTTTTAGTTTCTTTAGATTTTGTGTCTTGCTCAAGAAGACGTGGTGGTGGCGGCTTCGTGAAGATGAAGCGTTGTTCTACTCGACAAGCCCCATCCTAACAGTGCGTATAGCATTGTCAGAGGGCGTGTTGTAGTGTATGTCCGACGGATCTTGCGGCATTTGGTTGGTGTTTGTTGTCGATTGATCTGTTTGGATCCGGTCTTCGTTCTTATGCGTTCGTGTGTCTACAAATTACATATTTTTTATCTATGCTTCTCTTTATTGATGACGGTTTTTGTTCTGGTGCATTGGTTCTTTGTGTGCTTAGCGCGACGACTTTCAACTGTCTATTACTACAAGGAGCTTTGTCCGACTTCGGTGAAGAAGAGGCAATGACAACGGTGTGTCTTTGGCTCGCTCCAGTGCTTATAGTCGTCGCTAAGAAATCTACTTTTTTTAGCCGGGCTAATCCCCTTTCCATTATCAAGATAGCGGAAATACAACCGAGTTCAAAGTCTGGTCCAAAGATAAAAAGGGAAAAGGGAACAGCGAGCTCGAGCACTACAGGGAAACCCACGACAAGCGTTCGCAATCATAACGCTCAGCATGGGGCAAAAACCCTGCAGCACTGTCACTAGACACTAACAGTCGTCACATTACAGTCCACACATGGAACATAGCAGCCTACGCAGAGGCGCCCTAATGAGATTTGCCCCCAAAAACATAAGACTGAAGCAGCAACAGCAAACTATAGTTCATCCCAGCATCAGAACTTTTTTTTGTCACCAACGAATGATATCCGGTAGCTTCAAGTGAGAACAAGAGGTCTTCACCTGTTCATCACTTCCCATCAGCGTAGGCCGCAGCACAAATCATCATCATGCTCTTGGCATTCTCCTTCAGTAGATCCGCACCCTTCTGTAGCATCTCCCGATCCCCTCCCTTCAACAAACTACCTAGTGTCGTAGATGAACACAAGCTGTAAATAAATTCTCAAAAGGAGATGCAGGTTTTTAAAATTCAAAAGTCGCTTGGTTTCTGCAATTCCAGATTGCCCAATAGACCGTTGCCAACCCAGCCGTAAAGAAACGTTCTCCATCAAGGAGGAAAGTGTAACACCAAGAGTAGAACTGACATAAATTGTTTGGGCATAAATCAGTACCCAGCATCGAGCCTACCGTCCGCCAGGCAATCCTAGCAACCGGACATAAGAAAAACAGATGTAAATGAGTTTCCCTGCTTTTGCAAAAAGAGCAGCGAGGGTTACCCGCCCAATTTCTTTAACTCATCACATCCCTAGTTAAAACAGTATCCTGGAAAGCTGCCAAAGTAATATTTGGATCTTAAGTGGCAATTTAGCTTTCCAGATCCATGTGTAGTCACAATCCGCAATGTTTCTTTCTAGGTAGGAATACATTGCCTTGGTTGTATACTTCCCTTTGGGACCAAAAGTCCATTCAATATTACCCCCACCAGCTGCTAGGTTAACCTGCCCAACCACATTATTCACCACACCAAGTTGAAGGGCAAGGTCCCCAACAATCCTTCGTCTGAAATTCAGAGTTTTATCTCTAGCACAAAATTGAGCAACAATATCATTAGGATGATTAGATATACTGAAGAGATCAGGACAAGTCTCACACAAGGGTGGATGTTCTCCAATGGGATCATGCCAGACTCTGGCAATGTCCCCAGATTTGACAATTATTTTTCTCCCAGCCATGTAGTGCTCTTTTGCCTTAAGCATAGCCTTCCAGACAGGGGAATCATTGAATTTTCCACTGACAGTGGCCACTGAGCATTTGTTCAAGTACTTGGCCCTAACAACTTCTTGCCAAAGCCCATGCCCCGTCTCCAGTTTCCACCACAACTTAGCAAGCAGGGACACATTCTGCTTATGCAAGTCTTTAACTCCCAAGCCCCCTTTCTTTTTTGACCGGCAGACCCGCGCCCATTTAACTAAGTGATGTCGTTTCTTGCCCCTCCCCCCGCACCAAAAAAATTGCGGCGATATTTATCAAGTCTTTCAATGAAAGTTTTAGAAAGGAGAAACATTGACATATAATAATATGCAATGTTCGATAGGGAAGAATTCAGAAGGGTTAGCCTCCCCCCTGATGAGGCAGAATCGCCTATCCAGGAATCACATCTCTTGAGATATCTAATAGCAACAAATTCCCAATCAATATTCCTAAGAGTTGAGTAGATCACATGGACCCCAAGATATTTCATAGGAAAGTAGCCAATCTAGCAGCCAAACAAATTAGCATATTTCTAAAGAGTAGACTCATCCCCTCCAACACACAACACCTCGCTCTTCAGAAAATTAATTTGAAGACCAGACATAAGCTCAAACATCTACAACAAATCTTGAGGTTTTTAGCTTTATCGAAGTCATCTTCTATGCAAAGCACAGTATCGTCTGCGTATTGCAGTATCGCAACCCCATTTGGATTAAGATCGACGACTAACCCTTTCAATAGGTTGTTTTTCTATGCTTTCATAAACAACTTGGTTAGGCACTCAGCAGCTAGGTTGAATAGGAAAGGTGACATGGGGTCCCCCTGTCGGACCCCTTTGTGGCTTTGGAAGTAGGCACCAGTGGTATTGTTGATCTTGACACTAACAGTGCCTTTATGTAGTATTTTCTCAACCCACTCGCACCATTTGGAATTGAATCCACGCGGTTTATGGCACTCCAACAGGAAGTCCCAGTTTACTTTGTCATAGGCCTTTTCAAAATCAAGTTTCAACACAATCCCCATTTTCTTTTTAACCTGGGTATGGTGAAGAATTTCATGCAACGTTAGGACCCCATCCATTATATTGCGCTTCTTAATAAAAGCATTTTGATGACGGATGATAAGTTTGTCAGCGAAGTTCTCAACTCTATTATCTAGCACTTTAGTAATTAGCTTGTAGGGGCACCTAAGAAGACAGATTGGGCGAAATTCTTGAATATTTTTTTGCACCATCAAGCTTGGGGATAAGGGTGATGATACCATAGTTAAGTCTCTCCACATCTAAGGTACCCTCATGAAATGCCGAAAAGAGATTCATAATCTCAGGTTTGACAATATCCCAACAACAGCGGTAGAATTCCGCTGGAATGTTGTCAGGTCCGGGGGCTCGGTTACTATCCATAGAAAACGGTGCATTTTTTACCTCAGTTTCACTAAAAGGTCTCGTTAAAAATTCATTCTCTTCAACTGACAATTTCTCCTCCGAGGACCAAGTGTCAGGACCTAGATGAAATACATTACCCGGAGCTGGGCCAAAGATATTTTTATAAAAGTATGTAGCATGACGAAGCAAGTTATCAGTGCCTTCTATCGATCCCACCCCATCAGAAAAGGAGTGGATGGTGTTTTTCCTCTTTTTTCCGTTGGCAATCCTATGGAAGTAGGAGGTATTCTGGTCCCCTTTCAGCAGCCATGTCTCATGGGACTGCTGCAACCAAAAAAATTCCACATTAACTTGGATCATTTGGAGTTCGCCTTGCAAATTGGCTCTCCTGTCCAGAAGTTCAGAGCTAAGGGGTCCCTTTTCTTCAATTCCCTCAATATCTGCCAGCTCCGCTTTGATATCAACTTTCCTCTTTTCTTCATGACCATACTTATTAGATCCCCACCCTTTAAAAAACTTCTTGAAGCGCTTAAGTTGGATGTTAAGCACATTAATAGGGTTAGAGGATTTAACAGGTTTCTTTCAGATTTTCTCAACTAGGGGGATAAAGTCCTCATTGGTCATCCAACTAAGCTCAATTCTAAACTCCCTAGATTTGGGGGCTCGAGGACCACCACTATTAGTGGACATGAGAAGAGGATTGTGGTCGGAAACATCCTTGGCCAGTTTTCTAACTGTGACAAGTGGGAATAGATCTTCCGAGTCCCCACTCATAAGAACCCTATCTAGTTTCTCTAGAGTAGGATGCACTTTGGTTATTGGACCAAGTGTACAACCCCCCCCCCCTCAATGTGGATTTCTCTAAGGCACATCGTGTTGATCACCGAGTTAAATTTATCCACAAATTGGGAAGAGTTCATCTTCTTGTTTTTCTCTCCACTATGCCTCAAAATGTTAAAGTCTCCGCCAACAATGAACAGGATCGACAGGTGGCTACAGAAACTAGACAACTCCGATAAGAATTTGTCTTTGTGTTCATCGTGCGCAGCACCATAAACATTCAAAATGGCCCGTATCTCTTGTGTTTTCGCCTCTCGAACAGTGACTTGGAGGATGAATCTGCCATCCTTCCAAGACAAAACTTCTAAGTTTTCCTTTTTAACCCCACATAGAATACCTCCTGCCTTCCCAACAGAAGGAATCCATTTCCACTCAAACATTTTGTAAGGGTCTATATTTCTCAGAAAACTAGGAGAGAAACTTTTCTTCATAGTTTCCTGGACACACATAAAATCAAGGGAATGATCTTTGATAAGATCAGAGAAGCAGGTAGTCATTCCTTTCTTTCCGGCCCCCTGCAGTTCCAGAAGAGGCCATTCATGTTAAAGGGATTTTCTTATTTCTCCCCCTGATCACTCTACTAGGAGGCTTAGCAGCATTAGCAGGCTCCGCTACTTTTTTTTACTTCTAGTGGTAGGCCTAGATATATTTATCTAGACTTTCTTATTACTTTCCTTTTTTCTAGACCCAACCAGGATGAAATCATTGATGCCCTCATCGTGATCATCGCACCATTGCATGTTAACAGGAGTATCTTCTCCATTACCATTGGTAATGAAGAGAGTAGTATCACCACTACATTTATTCTCTTTCATGTTCATTCTAGATTTTTCAAGCTCCCTAAGGATGTTAATTTTAGAAAAATCAGCATCAGGTATAACCACTCCCATTTTACTAATCCTAAGCAACAAATCAGGGTCAGAGAGAACTGCAGATGAATTGGAGGAAGTGAAAGTATCTTCCAGATTTCTTTTTTTTTCCTGCAGCCTTGGCCTTGTCCACTACTTTATCCAAGTTTGTGTGCAGAGTTCTTGTACTGAATCTGAGATTCTCAGATAAGAGAGGAGGAGTGAGAATCACACCATCATAGCATTCCACAACAGAATCAAGAGATTGTACACTATACTCAACTGTAGGGTCTTCAGAGGCACTAAAAGGCCCCTCCAACTCTGTTCCATGAAAAAAATTCACAACCTCAGCATATGAGCCTGATTTCTTAACAGTTGAGTTAAGTTTGCGTCCACCTTCATCCTTGTCATCCAATTTTTTTCCATATCATGAGCACTATCGATTTCATACCGAGTGGTAGCCAAAGCCTCCAACTCCATACTATGAATCAGCAGTGTGTCATGATTGGAACTGTCAGTGTCCATAGATGTGGGAGATTCAGGCAGGTCAAGCATATGTTGTTTGCCCCCAGTGGTCTTCTCTCCCAAATCACGCCCCCCATCAACGGAGCTGTCAAAGGTGTCCTCAATCACGCCCATCTTTTTTTGTTTCTTAGGCGACGGCTCCCCATAAGTAGTAGGAGCATTGTTTTAAAAAAAAATCTTGTCAGGGTCTCTCACCAGAACCTGGTCAACCGAAAAGGAGAAGTTGTAGAAATATTCCCCCAAGACTGACTCATCCAATGGAGGTATTTCATCAATGTTTCTGCATCCCAGTTTCACTCGAACAGAGTCAGGGCGATGTAGAGTGGACATATCGATCTCTAGGGGAACTCCAACTAGAGAGGCCACAAAAGCCACATTTCTTTCACATCTTTTGTCAGCTGGGATCCTACCAACCTTCACCCAAGCTTTCTCTAACATCCCCACCGCTCCATCATCTTGCACCCACTGCGTGACTCGCACCATAGTACCACAAGGTTTCATAGTCATTCTATCGCTGTAACAGGCCTTGTCCACCTCCCTAGTGTTAGGAAATCTCATCATAAACACCCATGGTTCAATCATCTCCGCAGAACATCTCCAGGTTTTACCAAGGTAAAGGAAAAACGCATCGTTCATCTCTTTAACAGTAGGATTTCCTTTCAGAATAGTGATAATAACATTGCAAGAGCGTTCCCTGGCACGAGCAGCAGCACAGAAATCATGAATGTAGTAAAATCCTTGCCCTCTGGCTTGGAAAGCGCACATAGGAGCAATGCATTCCCATGGTAAGAATTCAGCACAGACGGAAGCAAGGTGACCTAGCTTATTGCGGCGCTCGCAAAAGGCTTGAGGACAATGTATAGGCATGTGACCAGAAGATTTGCAGATAAGGCAGGAATCGCTAGTTTTGGAACGAGGAACCTGGTTAGTCGAAGAAGATTGTTGCGGAGGTTGTGCAGTAGTCGTAGTAGACGCCAGCGCAGGTGGAGCGTGCTGGGAGCTGCTCCCTCCACCCGGTCCAGAGGATTTCTGGTGCTTCTCCACCCATACGCCCTCCTTGTTCGAGATCTGTCGCTCCAAGTTCGCGGCAGCATCCCAATGCGAGGTGTCGGAGGTAGAGGAGTAGTCGACCTTGTGGTTGGTGTCGAATCCATCCCTCCTCCACGAGAACCGGCCGCTTCCATGGTCCCTGTCGGCGCCCCGGCCGAAGCACCGTCTACCGCGGTTGAAGCGCCCAGCGCGTCCCGCGCCGAAACCCTCGCGGTGATCTCCGCGGAAACCTCGATTCGCCTTGTCAGCCATGGGATCTGGTGGTCGGGGAGGAGAAGCAGCAACCTCTGCGAAGGATCTCCCGTCTCCACGGATTTTTCCTCTCCACCAGCCGTAGGAGGAGGGAGCGCTGGATCTAGGGTTTCGCGTCGCCGCCCAGAGATGGGAGAGAGCGGCGTCTAGGTCAAGCGGGGTGTGGGGAGTGGGTTTTATACTCGCGGAGATGACGCGGGGAGCGGTAGGGGCAGGATCTCCACACACGTGGTCGGCATCCGCCATTGGTGGTGCTCCCGTTCCCTGGCCCACAACAGGTGGACCGGTCGCCATGGGTTGGCGCATCGTGCCAACACCATGCACCTCCTCCCGTGTACCGCGCTCCGCGTGCCCGTCGCCCTTCCCCACGTGCACCGTCGGAATCGCCGCAGCAGTCGTCGGAATACGATCTCGAACCCTAGAGAAGAAGCAGGGGAACGAAACAATATGGCCGATGTCGATGAACTCGCTCTCACGGAGCGCGCGTGCATCCACCACCGCGCCGTCCAAGGTGAGGAGTACGAGTCCCAAGCGCATCGTGTCGAAGGAGAAGCTTGCCGTCGACGAGGGTCACCGATCGGCTGGACATTGATATATTTTTTATTGCTTCTTGTGTTCTTTTACTACCATGATATTTGATGAATAACCACTATTACATTTCTTTTACCACGAGAAAGAAATGCAATAATCTTTAATCTTTCTTTTACCACGAGAACTTGCAGCTCATTCCTTTCTCTTTTCATTTCTTCTTTATTCGAAAGCGCACTGCTTTCCTACAGGGACGCTTGACCACTACCAGCTAGCTAATGATACACTAGTATCTATCAGCTCGCCCGCCGGACACGCAAATCATTCGTCTGTACTCGTACACGCGCACTACTACTAATCAAGCCGGAGAGACAAACTAGCTATCTACCCCATCAATTCCCTTCCGCTGGACCTCGCAACGAACAATCTACAAACCCTCTGGCAGAGCATATACACACACAGCTGCACCGTGCGCCGGATAGATCACCAACCATCTGTGCCATCGCCATCGCCCGCGCACATCCGTGTCACCCGGCGTCCATATATGCGCCCTGCGCCCGCCCGCGCGTGGTCCAGACGAGGCTGACGCGCGCGTATCCATGCGTGGAGCAGCACCCGTGCGCATACGCGCGTGCACCTGCCCTGCGCGGCCATCGGCGTCGGAGGGGAGAACCACCCGTGACCTAACGGCGGATCCGGCCCGTCCGAGGCGGCGATCGGACCGCCGCCGGGGCCGCCTCGGGCGCCGCGGGGGGGACGTGTGGGCGTGACAAGCCAACAAAGCGCGCGCGACTCGAAAGCGGCGAGAGCGACGCGGCACCGGCCCGATCCGTTCCGTCGGGTGGCGCTTTGCTTTGGATATGTTTCTCTCTTTGGTGATGATGCTGCGATGCTGCGTCGCAGGCTTTATGGCGTTCCTAAAGAGGATAAAGGGCGCCGCTGGGGTCCTCCCTCGCTCCGGCCCCCGGCGGGGGCGGCCCTCCACCCGCGCACGCCGTGCTCCCGGCGCGGGGTGATCGGCGTGCCCGCGCCCGCGAAAGGCTTGGCTACACTAGCGGCGTGGTAGGTTCAATCACAGACCCACGCACGCACCGTAGCTGGTTGGCGGTCCTGCTGTTGATCCGGTCGTGTTTCCATGCTCACGAGATGGGTTAGGTGATAGCATTATCATAAGACAAACTCGCCCAGACTGTCGTACAAAATGAATTGCTTATGCGCGGTTGCTGTTCAGGTATTGCATTCTGATGATGGGAGGATTAACCCGCTTTCCATAGTGGTTGGACAGTGCTGAAACGCGCCTCTCGTTGGCAAACTGAAACAGATAGCTGAGACAAAGAGGTTATGGCAGACAGTACTACCATCGATCTGGTTATTATTGAGTTGGCAGGTTGTTACATCGAGGAGCTAAACCCTAACTCTCCTTCTAGACTAGCATTGACTCGAGCACAGCTTATCCATCCGCGTGTCTAGCATTTTCGCAGCTTACATGACCCTGTGACAAAGAGTACGCACCGTGCTGTCAACCACATAGGGGACGGATATATGGCGTGCCATCAATAATCACATTTGCTGCTCTCCTCTCGGCTTATATAGTATGGTAATACTATCAATCATACACCTTGCGTGTGTGTGGTGTCTTTGCACTTGAATGTACGTAACGTGAACCTTGAGCAACTGCACTATAAATAGACGCTGTTCTTCCATAAGCTTCGCTTCCCGTTTCGGCTAGGCAGAAAATCCTGGTATCACGCTGCACGCACCTGTACATTTGCTTCGTACCATCACCGTCTCTGCGCAACATTTCCGGTTATCAGAGCGTTCAGGGATGCGCTGCTCCTGACTCCCAATCCTTCCTTTTTCATCGAAAGCAACATGATTTTTTTCCCACCAAGTACTGATTTTCTTTTGGCGAAAACACCAAGTACCGGCTCCAATTGTGCATCTACACGTGACAGTGATTTATTATTGCCCTTTCACCTGCAAAGGAGTGCAAACAGTAAAGTTGTATTGAGTAGCGACTAACGGCACGACGAACCCTAGCACGAACTGCACCACCAACTAACTGTTGGGTCTTGACTCAAGTGATGGCCAGCCCATACTAGACGGTACTCCATCCGTCCATCCATCCATCCACAACATAAACAAGCACGCAAGAGGCAGCTATTTGCTCTGGTGCACTGTCCACACCACGCAATAAGTGGAAACATTCGAGCTAAATTAAAGGGGACGTCCAAGTTAAGAGAAAACAACAATGCATGGTGGGGGTGGACCATAGTGATAGTAGCGGGAACACACAGAAAAGCAAAAAAAAAAACAAGGATTTTTTAAACGTACGATTCTTGGCCTGGACTCTGGAGTTATACCAGCAATAGCAAACCACCCATTTCCTGACAAATAAATCGGGCTGGTAGTACGTACGTACCACCTTTGCAGTTTTGTAATGCCCACTAATTGAGCGAGCCAACCATCGTAACTCGTTTCTTTTCTCCAAGACCTGTCTTCTTTCTTGACATGACCACTAATGCATCTTCTATCGTCACCCTTTGTGCTAAACTAGTACATTATCTCCAACTGACACTACTCGAGGACGAAATCAACCGGACGGACATTCATGTCCACTGGCAGGCGGGCCTGTGAGTACCCACAGTGACGCAGCAATGCACTGCACGTAGTAGTACGGGACTCGGTGTTTCCACCATTAAAAACAACTACTCGCAGGCTGTAATAACTCTTGGCGCCGCAGTCAAAGCCTGTCCTTGGCTGCATGGTTAACTAGTTTAAGCTGACTTTGGCATCGGTGCACCGACTAGCTAGCTTTACTGCTGCAGTGAAGGTGAAAAGAAAATTCAATTCCTTGACGCTTTGCGAGCTCCTTCCTTCCTAGGTCGACCACACGAAGATAAAGAGGAGTGCTACTGTAAAAAAAACAATATGGCAGGCACGGAGACGAGAGGCGCCGTGCTGTGCATAAAGGCCAAGAAACTAGTTACACGATGATATGTTCAAGAGAAAGGCAAGGCAGAAAAACCTAGTAACCTGCCTGTAATCAAGGGAGGGACATGACAGATTGACAGGCAGGATAACATCCATCTCATTCTCATATCTCATCCGCATCATCAGAACTACTCTAGTAGATCTGACCAAACCGAACCCTCAAAAGGGATGAACACTTGCTGCGATCTCCGCGCTCCAAGCCAATCAATCAGCGCCAAATCCAACCCCACACATGCGCGAGCATGATTACATTTTACACTCCAAGTTGACAAGGCCATGTACACAGCTGTGCGTCGTTGCACTTTGCTGACACACTACGAGCGCAGATGATTATGTTAGGATGATCTCCACCGTGTGAGCCCAACGGCCCACCGGGCCCTTAGATCCGTGTCCTGATCGGAGACGCTCAACCCACTATGATTGACGGCCCCCTGTCACCTGCACTACATAAAGAGGTGGGGGCCGGCGGCTCGCAACACGAGGTTCGTCGCGACGCCGTACACCCCACCTACATCCCCTACCGATTTAGAGTTAGTGCAGTGCTGACGGGAAGCACTGTCATCGCCACTACTCTCTGCCATCACCGGCCACCGTCACCATGGCCGGCACCGGGAGCTCCTCGAGCCAAGGAGAAGGTATCTCGTACTCCTCATCCCATCTACCCTTAATGATCTAGCCTAGACGATCCCACGGTATATAACATTGGTATCAGTTGCAAACTCTAGGCTTAGTTTTTGGGTAGAAACAGAGAAAAGCACCCCTCCCTTACCAGATCGGATCGAATCCA
>CBMN010191696.1:0-10428 GCA_000582825.1 Hordeum pubiflorum | reverse complement strand
CGTTCATAGGGATGAGTGTATGCATATGTATATGAGCGCTTGCGTCTGTACTGTGTTCAAAAAAAAAGATTGTTGTGGCCCATACATGTCGGACCTTGGGGTCATATTTGCCATCAAACGTAATGATTTTCTCACAAATTTGGTTCCTAGCATAAGCAAGACCATCAGACGTCTCTTGAGGTAAAAAGCTCTCCCTCGACCGGCATATGAAGGGAGAACCCGAGCAAGAGCAAGAACTATGGTGATAAAGGCATGGTGCATGTGGTTACACGATGCACATATTTGAGATGCAAACGGGGTTCGTTTGTGTGAGTTTTCTTCATCGAGGTGGCCTTCTCATGTTACGACGAGCCGATGAAGTTTTATCTGTGATGTTAAGACCCAAGTGTTTGGGGGTTGTAAAAGTGTTGTGTTAGACTGTGTTGGTTGATCGGTCTTTGTTGTCATGTAGCTCAATTGTTTGGGAGTTTTTCGCATGCACGGTCTTATTTGTGGCGGTTTTGTTGGTCTTTTTTCAATAAAGCAGGTGACTCTTTTCTCCTTAATTAATTTATGAGACAATGTTTTTGCTTTCATTTCAAAAAATATTGTTATCCAGAATCTAAATTACTATATACTCAGTTGTTTTTGTATAGTGGAGCGGTGCAAATTCTATGTGGCGTGTATGCAAGTCTGGTCATCATTTGTTTTGATTTTCTTTTCATTATTTTACTTTAAATGTTAGGCCAATCCTTTAATTACTTCATCTTAGCATTACTTTTTTTTATGATTCTGGGCACCGAGGATAAAAAGGTGGATGTAACTGCCTTATGTCCAGTTCTAAACGAGTCAACTCGTAAATTTATGATAGCTTTATGCACGATTTGTGCACGATGGACAAAAGCATCCGTTCAATCGCATCGTTCTACAAATTTGCAATGTTTAAGGAAGTCATGGTCCAAAAAATGTGCACAGTCGTGTGTGTAGTTTTGTAAATTTATTTAAAGAGTTTTTTCAGCTTTGCAAGTGTTAGAGCATCTCTAGTAGACCCCGGCGAGAGAGAAAAGAAGACGTGAGAAAAAAATATAAGCGAATACTCGGTTTTATAGTTTAAGTTTGAGGGGTATGTTCGGCTGTAGCTCAAACCAACCCTTAAAATACGTTTTCGGTTCCGCGGTTTAAGGGGTCTGGTAGAGATGCTCTTACATCTCAGAAGGTTATGCACACGTGTTCATTTTTAGGTTTTGTTTTAGATTTTGACCGAGTGAATGATTTTTCAAAGAGCTCTCTCATTCAATCGAGGTCAATATTCAATTTATCGACCAATCATTGATTTTTCAATCGATTAATCGCTACTACGTGGGTGACAGTTAAAATTATGTCTTATCTTGGCTATTAATTATTTTCTATCACTCTAACAAGAGATTAATCATGAATCTTTTGATTAATCTAGTCGGACCGTGTGATAAGAAAATCTAAATATTGGGCCTCCCGCATCAACAGCCTACCACACATCGAGCATTTAACCCCGCTCGACTTGAGGTATTCAATTTTGAATCTAATTCACGATTTTAACTGGGTCAACAATTGTCGAATTAATCGGCACCAATTGTGCACCAATCCTGCGCATCCTTTCACCCCTAGAAAAACGAAGGACCAACATATGACAATATAACACCAATACTATACATACGGTCGCCAAAACAAAAGTATTTCCCAAATAAGTGTAGTTGATCAGTAGATAACACTATATCACACGGCCAAAAAAGCCTAAAACACCACATTTATGAAAGAAGAAACACACACCGTGTTTCCCCACGCGCCAAACCAAATAACAAGTAAAAGTTATGAAATCCCAACAAAACCAAAGACGCGCAAAACACGCTCAACCCTTCATTAATCCTCTATAACACTAAACTCCTTAGTTTTAAACAACCCCAATTCAATTGAGGTTTCGAATTAAAATTGGGTCATATGTTTTGATCGGGCCGACGATTTTTTTAAACTCTCTCATTCAATTCTTTTATACTATACACTATGTTCCTAATTGTTAAGGCCTCACAATTAATTGAGATATTTGATTTAGAATTGGGTCATCCGATTTTAATCGGGTCAACAATTTCTCAAGCTCTTCCATTCAATTCTTTTAATTCACCATGTTCCCTAATTTTGAAACCCTTTCATTCATTTGAGGTATTCAATTTTGGATTTGGTTTAAGATTTTGACCCGGCCAATGATTTTCCAAATCAATGATCAACAACCGGCCTATAAAAGCATATAAATCCCTCGTACCCTCCCACAAACAAGAAAAAAGAAATTCCACTCTGCGATGTTGTAGCATCAATATAGTACAAGTAGACATCGACGTATAAATTTTTCCACATAATTACAGGTTCATTAGCGGATAACACAGAATCACACCACGAAAGGCCCACCAAATCACCGCATTATAAATAAAAATAAAACGCCCTCCATCATTTCCCTCACCCGCCAAACTAAATATTTCATGGATTCCAAATATAAGGATTATTAGTTTTTTGGACAATCAAATTTATATAACTTTGACCAAATTCAGAGAAAAAAAATATCGACATCCACAATATTAAACAAAAAAGTATGAAAATTCATTTCATAATGAATCTAATCATACCGATTTGATATTAAGGATTTTGATATATTTTCAAAAATAGTTTGATCTTTCAAAAACGTAATACACCTTATATTTTTAAACACAATGAGTAAGTATTTTTAAGAAACCTAACAACATGAACGGCGCAGCAATGCGCCCAACCCTTCTAGTCCTCTATAACAGTATGCTCCCTAGTTTTAAAGAACTCCTCTATAACACTATGCTCCCTAATTTAAAAAGCACACATTCAATTGAGGTCTCCAATTGGAATCGAGTCATCTGATGTTGATCGGACGAACAATTTCTCAAAACTCTCCCATTCAATTCTTTTATACTATATAATATGCTTCCTAATTTTGAAAGCCTCGCAATTAATTGTGGTCTTCAATTTGGAATTGGGTCGTCCGATTTTGACCGGGTCAATAATTTCCCAAGGCGTTCTCCCGTTCAATTCTTTTAATTCCCTATCTTCATTAATTTTTAACCTCTTTCATTCAATTGAGGTATTCAGTTTTGAATTTGATTTACGATTTTGACCGGGCCAACAATTTTTCAAATTAATTAGCAACAACCAGCCTATAAAAACATATCAGTCATATGCACCCTTCCACCACCTACAAAAAAAGAAGCACCACCATGTGATACTGTAGCATCAATATAATACATGCAGTCACCGACACAAAAAATTCCTCACATAAATATATATTGCTTAGCGGATAACATAGAACCGCACCACAAAATGCCCATCAAATCATCGCATTATAGAAAATAAGCCACACTCCATCATCTCCCCCTGCCGCCAAACTAATTATTCCATTAGTTCCAAAATGTGAGGGTATTATTATTTTTGAAAGTTAAATTTCTTTAACTTTGACCAAGTTCAAAGCAAGAAATATCGACATCCACAATAATAAATAAAAAAGGATGAAAATTCATTTCATGATGAATCTAATGATACTGATTTGATATTATGAATTTTGATATATTTCTTTATAAATTTGATCAAACTTAAGAGGTTTGATTTTTTGAAAAAGTAATACACCTTATATATTGAACGTATTTTTTGTTAAGAAACCCAACAACACATGTGACGCAGCAAAGCACGTACAACCCTTCTAGTAATACACTATGCTCTCTAATTTGTAAGAACTCACGTAATTTAGAATTGGATCACCCAATTTTAATAGGGTCAACGATGTCACAAGGGGCTATCTCATTAAATTCTTTTAATTCATCATGCACTCTAATTTTGAAGCTCTGACATTCATTTGAGGTGTTCAATTTTGAAATTGATTCACAATTTTGACCGGATCAATGATTTTTCAAATAAATCGACAACCACCGGTGTATAAAAACATATCCATTCCCCCCACTCTCACCGCCCAAAAATATAAGTGTCAGAAATATAAGTCGACATGTGATATCGAAATACCAATATAGCTCATGCAACCACCGTAACAAAAAAAAATTGACACACAAGTATGTGTTGTTTAGATTATTATTATTTTTGAGAATCGTATGGGTTGTTTAGATAAACACTAAATCACACTGCGGGAGGCCCACAATAACACCACATTTGTAAATAAAAAGAAAACACACTCCATTATCCTCCCGCTCATCACAATAATACCACATTTGTAAATAAAAAGAAAACACACTCCATTATCCTCCCCCTCATCAAATACTCCCACAGTTTCAAAATATAATGTGTATTAGTTTTTTCAAACGTTGAATTTCTTTTAACTTTGATCAAGTTTAAAGCAAAAATACAGTACTAAAATAAAATATGAAAATTAACATCCACAATTCTAAATAAATAAAATATAAAAATTCATTTCATGATGAATCTGCTGATACCAATTTGATATTATGTATATAAATATATTTCTCTACACCTTGTATTCCAAAACAAAGGGGGTAGAAATATTATGAAAATCCAAACCCAAGGCTCAGCAAAACACGCCCCACCCTTTAGTAATGGAAGAATCAAGATCGGCCGGGCACCGAAAAAATGCAACTACTCCCATGTGAGATCAATTCGAGCAGAAAAGACTTGGTGGCCCCACATTTATAAGAACATATAACTGATATGAGAGCTACCATAACACCAGATTGCAAATGAATTCTCAATGTATAATCTGTAGCTTTGTGGAGGACGGTCGTTTCACAGAAGCCTATTGCTGGGAACCTAAGGGTCAAATCTCCCACAGCCAAGAGAACATTATTACAACAACGTTTCAGCTTGTTTAACAAAAAATCATGGACGCCCAAATGCCCATGCTATCTAAAGCAGCTGAAATGAGACAACCGCAAGTACACCGAAAAAGCCTGGACGCTTGAGGAGAGAATCTGTAGGTCCGAACACTTGAACCGAGACCATATGGTAAACCTGCACTTATAACGAACTGAGGAGACATCTGTAGTCCTCTCACAGTAATTGCTGTGAGCATATCTACTCTCCTACAGTCATTCCAAAACCAAACTTGTAGTTCTTCTTTGGATGGTCAATCTGTGTCACAAAACACAAGTTCAGAAGATAGTAATCCAAAAATATTAGGACATTCATTGCTGGGAGGAAGGAAACATTTTTATCGGAACCGGCATACTACAGCTCGTATTTCGTCGGAGCTGTCATACCTCTGCAGACAGAAGAAAATTGACACCCATGTTCAATCTCTCCTCCAAGTATGCAGCAACGACACCATTTGAGTCAACTTTGCCCCTTAGACGGCACTGTAATGGAATGCAATAAGAAACTTAAGCTAACAAAAAGAAATGTCAGAAAAAACGGCACCACACTGGTGAGAGTACATGGTTTTATACTGTTGGTACATATCTCCATTGGCAGAAACAAGACCATGCAGATAAAGAACCCAGTTAAGGCTAATTAATGCATTGCTACATAATATAGAATGTCAAATACTCAAATGTGTTGTAAGGGACACTGACCTGCCTAAGGATATAATCGTAACCAACACTGGAAGTCACATCTCTGGACATGTGGTTATACATAAAGTCAGTAGCAAGAGACACCTGCACTTCGGTATACTTACAAGTTAGAACCTGGTTAAAATAGCATGCAAATAATTCATGTTCATAATAGTAGTGTCTAACCTTTTCAGAAACTTTCTGGACATAACTTAACGCAACAATACCAGTGCTAGCAACCTGTAGAGTACCCACCTGCAATGGTCGTAAAAGATAGTGTTCAGCCTGCAGTCCTATAGTAGCTTCATTTGCTATGTATCAGCTTGCATTCTCATAGTAAATCAATTCTCTACACATAACATGAGTGAATATTCAAGCCATGTCAGCAAAGCTTAGTCGGCTAAGCAGAAATGTGCCTTTTACAGTGATTGATTAAGGAAAAAACTCTGCTCTCTCTTATTTCTTCTCGATACGGTAAGATGTGCATGGGGATAGCCTGTCTTAATTTTCCTTAAACATAGACTATTAAACCACAATCTGAACTGAAAATTTGACAAACTGGCACATTTTTCTTTGTGCTTTGACGCAAAAGCCACACCTTGTGTCATTGACAGGTGGCCCCAGACCCCACATGCAAGAGACATAAAGGCGTGGCATTTTTTCGTGAAAGCCAAACAAAAAAGTGAAAAGTTTTTCAAATCCCTCCCCAAATTAACCCTTTATACCAACAATAAATGGATGGGCTTGTAAACTTAAGTCTGTCATGCAGAAGTTCAACATACATGCCATCCAAACAGCAAAGACTTATGAAGTTCCTTACCATCTTATCTGTATTGTAACGAGAATTAAATCCAATTCCTGACTTCCTTTGCTGACCAAGCCAGAATATCTCTGTTCCCATCGACAAATTTGGCGTAACACTCTGGAACACCAAAAAATTGTTATCCCGTTGTCAACACAGAGTAGATAAAGAACATGCACTTGCCCACTTCATCACAAACCAACACTCATATGTGCAGCAAGGTTATTTAGTAATTAACGTAAAATATGTTTGCCAGTAACAAAGTTTAGAGCCGATTCTAAGCATAAGTTGAGTCCATTGAAAAATGTAAACATCACTGCTAGAAATTATTGCTGTGATCCTAACAGAAAGCAACAAAATGCACAAATCTTACAGTGGAACGCTGAAAATTGTAGACATCACTGTTACAAATTATTGATGTATTTCCATCAAATATCAGATAGCAACAAAATGCATAAATCTTACAGTGGCCAAGTTATTTTTAAAATGTAAACAAACTTAATACTGCAATATTCTATAGCGTGTTATACAAAAGTAAAGTTTGTTTCAAGTCAAAACATAAACCAAGCTCAAGGTTCAACAGAACCAAAACTGCAAAATATGCTGGGCCTTAAGCATAGCCACAACATTAACCAGATAACACATGGTCAGGGAACAAGATATAAAAGAAGCTCAAAAGATAGCAAAGGGCAAAAACTGAATATAAACACATCAACAGAAATTCCTGAACTTCTCTGCAGAATTTAAACAGTCAAGGAACAAATATACAACTACAGAGAAGCCTGAATATACTTGTATTCCTTTTTTGTTTCCCTTCGGTGATGCAAGTAGAGTATGGCGACATTAAACCAAACGAGGAAATAATGATCTTTACCTGAATATAATTTGCCCCATAGAACGCATTGTTTCCAATTTGGAACTGTGCTCGATAGTCTGTGCCCTATATAAATGTGTAAAATGTTAACAGAAGGTAGTAGTTGGATAGAAGCACACGGTAAGAGAAAAAAGGTAGTTTGCTAATTAAGCATGGTTATAAGTAACTGACAGCTAACGTAGCTGCACAGATATGCTTGGAACACACATATAGCTTACCTTGTAGTCAAAGTTGAACATCCCTTGAGAGTAATGAGGTTCACTAGTAAGCTGGAAAACAGGAAACCATCAGCCAAAAAAAGAGTAAAATAGAAGTCATCAAACAAAAAAAATATCAAATTCAACTACCTGCGCATTTATTTTCAGCGCGAGATTCTCTGTCAGATCACATTTCACACGAGCATTCAGCCTTCCATCAGTCATCAGCCTTCCGATAAGCATTAGCTAAGGAAAATTCCATAGACGGTTAAAAACAGAGTTCATAAATACAAGATGCCACAGAATTATATCGAATGTGAAGACAACAAACCTTTGGATCTAAAAAATTTGCACCAAATTCATACTGTGATGTTGGGACTTTTATAACATCAGCTGACTGAGACGGAACTTCCAGGGAGCCCATAAGGACACTGTTGAAGATGTCGGTAATAAGTTGTCGGCACACATCATAAGTAAGACAAAAAAGAAGTATCAACGACATTTTGCATTTGTCTCACCTATGGCTAAGAGCGAACTTCTGGGTTAACATCTTTGTGAAGTCAAACCTCAAACCTTCAAAAAGTTCAGGCTTCAGAGACACTGCAAATTGAGCATGTCAGTAAATCCCATGAAAGAAAGCTCAAGAGCCAAACTGCATATACAGCAAGCAGGTAGCCAGTTAGGTAAACACCAAATGAGCAAAGCAAACAATTAACTTCCCTTGCAAGTTTAAAATTGCATGTTTACTTATTTAGTTATGTAAATATTCAAAGAATTATGAAGGCCTAAATAAAGCCCATGGTGACCAAAATGTCACATCAAATGCATCCCTCTTGTCAATTAGTAAGGTGTAACTGAGGATTGGAAATCTTACAGTATTGAGTTTGGTGACAGCTGTATTATTACTAGATTTCTCAGTTCTCACAGAAATATTTTCATAGTCTCACAATTTGCAGTTTTTTTACCAACCTTTCATAAAAAACTAACTGTCAAAGTTTGAAATTCTGAGACAGACCTTGTCCAAAGTGTCATATATTCTTGAACAAAAGGCATAAATTTCGGATAGTGGAGGCATGAATGATTGAGATATTGCTTCATTTCCTAAATCATAACACTATGTTCCACCACCTAACAATAATATCTAGAGAAGTACAGCAAAAATTATGTTAAGCACCGTATGATCCCTTTGTTCTGTATGATATATGTCAACGCGACTAGGTTACTCTGCTTAAGGATCCTTTTAGAAGAGAATTGGGATACTTGGTGTGAGTTCTGGAGAACATCGACGGTCTGATTTATATACAACTGTTGCATCAAAGTAGTGCTTTGGTGCTCTACTGATTTCAGATGGATTAAACATGGGCTCTCTATAGCTTTTGATCCTAACAGCACATCACAAAAACATTTACAGATCACAGTAACCTGATAATGATCCACGTCAAGCAACCGAATCGCGACCAAGTAGTCCTTTGGTGCTCTCCTAATCTCAGATGTATTAAACTTGGCTACTCTATAGCTTTTGATCCTAACAGCACATCACAAAAACATTTACAGATCACAGCAACCTGATAATAATCCACGTCAAGCAACCGAATCGCGACCAAGGAAAGGATTATATCACAACTTCATTGCCAACCACAAGAGCACACACATATACATCAATTGGCAGTTTAGCAATGCTGCAGCAATTCACACACAATGGCAGTTTAATAAAATAAAACTAAAAAAAAGAGAGGGGAAGGTGACGAACTGAGGGCCTCGCGCTGGATCTCCTCGTACGGCACGGGGCAAGGGAGGTTGAGGTAGTCCACCTTCTCCTCCTTCTTATCATCCCCATCCGGCTTCGGAGGGAGGATGCCGGCGAGCCCAGGCCCATACGGCGGCGGGGGGCCGTGTGGTTGCGCTGGAGAAGGCGGTGGCGGCGCTGCGTCGGAGGCGGCGGATCCCATGGCGGCGAAACCCTAGGTTAGGGGTTATGGGGTGGGCTTTGGCTTTGGGAGGTTCTCGTCTTCCACCACGAGACTCTGAGGAGGTGGATCTGTTTCGGGGGGCCACCTGACTTTGCTCTTGGTTTCTACTAGTACTGCAGATCGGCGGGGCTCTCCTGAGTTCTTTGGGTGTCTTTTTTTTAGTTAAATACATCATGGGTGCCTTAACTTGTCCTATACGATCATTTTGATGTCTAAACTTGTAAAATACATGAAACTGGTGTCGTAACTTGTCCGAGCGTTTAAATACGGTGCCTTCGTTCGTATTCAGCCGTACGCACTACTCACATGACGTGCCAGTGTGACGTTGGTCCATATGTCAGTGCCTGTTAGAGGAGTGTGATGGTTGTTTTATAGAAAACTCTCTATACTTAAATTAAATTCTAAAAAGGACGTCATATTTCATTTAATTATGCGATTTGCATTGATCCCACATGTCAGGTCTGAGTCCCGCATGTCAACATATGGGATCAAATAATAATAAGGAAAAAAAGACGCGCTAGCAGGATTCGAACCCAGTAAATGGGCGCATAACCTGCACACATGTCATAACCAATACGATAAGAATAGTTGTTCAGAATAGCTATTTAAAAATATATTGATAATTCTCACGTTTGAAAAAGACGGTGCTATTCAACATATTACCTGCCATAAACTTTAAAAGTGTTAGTGCATTTAAATATCAAGTCAACATATTTTTGGAAAATGCTCACTTAAATTCTGAAATTATAAACATGTTTTTCAAAAATATTCATCATGCATTTAAAAAAATTATGACATCTATTTCATACAACGTTCAACATGTATTAAAAAGTTATTGTGTAAAATTATTATTACATTGCTACATACATATTTTAACGCATTTATAGAATATATTGTTTGCACACAATGATTTTTAATACAAGTTGAATAATACAATGTTTTTGTTTGTTAATAATTATGTATTCTAAGAATTAAGATACACAATAATTGCGCTTGCTTGTGATCAGGATGAAGATATACAATATTTAAACAATATTTTATAATATAC
>CBMN010191390.1:0-10030 GCA_000582825.1 Hordeum pubiflorum | reverse complement strand
GTGCTCTCGCTCGTGGCGGGCGAGCTATGGACGCACCCATAGGCAAGATACACATGCATCCCTAGTGCTATAACGGGTCAGCCCAGTTATGAACGTGTCACGCAAAGGTAAGTGAACGCTCCCGCTCGCAGTGGGTGAGCTATAGACGCACCCGTAGGTAAGATACACACAGTGGCGGACCTAGAATATTAGTTTTGGGGGTGCCACCGTTGAGAGTTTACACTAAACATCATCATAATATCAATAAATAGTCATAAAATAGCATCATTTTGATAGCTATTTAGTGTTAAGTACACATAGAGAATATACTTTACAATTTTGTAGGGGGTGCCATGGCACCCACCGCACCCTCACTAGATCCGCCCCTGGATACACATGCACCCCTAGTGCTATTATGGGTTAGTCCAATTATAGTAGCCTCACTTCATTTTAGCAAGCGTTCGTACCTACTACCGTGTCAGCCCAATTAGCGTGTCGCACAAAGGCAAGGGGACGCTCGCGTTCACAACAGGCGAGCTATAGACGCGTCCGTAGGCGAGATGCACATGCAACCCTACTGCTAGACGCCTCTTGCTAAAAAATGTGAGCATAGATTGGACTGACCCGTTAAGCAACAACTATATAAAGCACCCGAGCGTACCCAGAGCATCCTAACTAAAAGTGCACCGGGTTGATCAGTCATTTTTGTTTGTATTCCTTCATTTTTATATTACTTTAACTAACTTTAATATTGAAAATCAAATAATATTTTCGAAAATTTTAAAAGTATTTTAAAAAATGCTCATGATTTTTTTATAAACGTGTTCAAACATTTTGATAATTGCTCATGAAAATTTGAAAAGTGTCCAGACTTTAAGAAAGTTATGGTTGTTTCAAAAAAGTGCATGCAGTTAATATAGTGTACAAAGTACTCCCTCCATTCCTAAATATAAGTGTTTTTTAAGATTTCAATATGAACTACATGCGGATGTATATAAACATAATTTAGAATGTAGATTCATTCATTTTGCTACATATATAGTCTATATTGGAATCTTTAAAAGGACTTATATTTAGAAATGGAGGTAGTAATATGTATTAAAATGTGTTAACACATATTGGAAAGGATTTTCTTGAATTTACTTAGAAAGCGTTAGTATATTTTAAACAATGTTCACATATTTCGAAATAATTCTTTGCGAAATTTTCAGATACTTTTATGTTCTTTAAAAAGCGTTCATGTTTTTTTTTCAAATGTTCATGCAATGTTAAAAGGTGGCCGTTTTTATAAATGTTTTCTTAACTTCAAAAATGTTTGCACATCCTTTCATAATGTTTAAATATTTATAGAATGTGTTCATACATTTAAAAAAAATACGTGATGTGAAAAAGGTGATCACATATTTTTCAACTGAATATTCATGTAGTGTTCACACATTTAAAAAATGATCATATATTGGTCAAAAAGTAATATAATCATATAAAAATATAATCAGAAAAGGGAAACAACAATAAGAAGAGAAGGAGACAAAGGAAAAGGAAATATTAAAAAATGGCCAAAAAAGAAACAGAAAAGTTAATAAATTAGAAAATGAAGTAGAAAAGGGGAGAAGTTAAACATGGAAATGGAAAAGTAGCATATAGAAACATAATAACAAAAAATAAAATACCATGGAAAGCCTCGAAACCGGACACAACATGACAAAACCAAAACACCCATCAGAAAATCAGATCTCACACAACGGAAAAAACATATCTTGAAAGAAAGTTGAGTCCAAGTTGGCATTGACTCTCATTCCATCTTATGGGCTATGAGAGACGATGATATGGACGCAAATGTGCATGCCCTTGTCTCTCTTCGTCTCTTTAACTCCACGGTCTGTAGATCCAAGGAACGTATCTTGTGAACTCAACCATGTACTGTCTCGTTGCTCCAACCGTCCAAAAATTACTCCATAAATATTTTTAAAAATATGTAAGAAAAATAGCATTCAAACATATCTCGAGGATTGTCCGACACGATGACGCCAGAGAGCTGCTGGAATGAGTAGGCGAAACGGTGGGTCGGGAGCAGTCTCGCCATGGTGAATTTGGGCCCGATTCTAGCATAATTTTGAAAAAATGATTGACGACAGGAAAGAGCTCAGGTTCCTGGATGACCCGGTGAGAATTTGTAACGGCGGGGAGGTGAATCAGCGTCACATCGGCTAGTGGGCCACTTTTTCGAGGGAGAGGAGCCAAAGCGGTGGTCAAATGAATTTGGAACATCTCTAAGTCCGAAGTGATACACAGTAAGTAACATACATCATCGACAAACAATTAAAAACCAGCCAGTGATCAATAATATCATATATGAGACACTACATAACAACCAGTTACTGTTAGTGATGAGTTATAGTCAAATATATCCTATCAATCAGTTATCTCGGACTGGCCAAAACTGACGAGTCTGTGAGGAGTTGCTAGAATTGCCCCTCGACATACATCAATGGTGCATCTAGCCTGGCACCTCATCATTGACGCATGTCGAGCGGGCGGTCAACGGTGATGGATCAGTAGTTTTTCGATCCGTAGTACTTCAACTCGGCAGTTAAGTCGTGGCGCCATTTGCTTTTTCAGCGTTGCATGGCTCGATGCGTTGTGCATTGGGAGATGAAGAGGTGTCCGAACATGCGATTTCTACCAGATATCACTCGAACTCCTTGAGCGTTGAACGTTTAATATAATCCCTAGTTCACATAAAACAAGTATCAAATGCACAACTTTTTTTAAATGTGGAACTTTATGTAGATGCTACACGAGATTCCCCCGAAAACAAGAGGCAACGTGAATAAATAGCATCGTGACCCCTTAAAATATGTTTAACATGTATGTCCGAAAAGTTATTTCTAAAATTCATGTGAATTCTAGTCTCATTCTTTTCTTCAAAACAATTATAGCGTCATTCTCACTACTCATGCACATATATAGTGTGAGATTAGGGTGGTTTAGTTCCCTTTATTTGTTTAGATTTAGAGAATGTCAAATGATAAGTGCCACATGTGTGGCACAAAGTAACACCGCATTGACGTTTTTACAACTGAAATTGCCATTCGAAAAAACCCACAGGAAAACCGAAACTTGTCATCCAAACAAAAAGGTGGCATGCTTCATAACTAAAGTTGCCATTCTCAGATAACTAAATTTTTCATTAAAAAAGTCAGGGCGGACTTGATTCGTGCCACACTATGAGGTCTTGGAGAATTTCTTTTCTTTTGTCAACAGAAAACTAGGGGTGCTGGGCTGGGATGATGTTTTTTGTTTTGGACACTTTTTTGGGCCCAAAAGAAAAGCATATGCACAAAATTAGGTGCAGGGTTCAGCGAATCTGGGCCGAAATGAAAAACATGCACACGAGTGGGGGTTCAGCGAAGTCCCCGCGAAAAAAAAAGGAGCGGGTTCAGCGAATCGGATCCTCACCGTCCGTCAGGCCGATGCGCGAGCGCCCCGCCACCGTCAGATCAGAAACCCTAGCTCCCCAGCTGTATAAAAGATGACCCCCTCGCACTCATCCCCGCCCCGCGCGCCGATTCCACTAGGTTTTCCAACTCTCCCGCACCCGCCGCCGCCACCTCCCCTCACCCCACCACACCCTCAGCCATGGCCGTCGCGGAGCCGGTGCCCGGGGGCGACGTGAAGCTCTTCAACCGCTGGACCTTCGAGGATGTTCAGGTGCGAACGCCCTTTCCCCCTCTCCTCCTCCACTTGCTCCCGCTGCGGCAGCGGCCGGGCGAGCCGCAGATCTGGGCGGTGGCTAACCGTGGCCCGTGGCGGCGGCCGTGTTTTCGCAGGTGACCGACATCTCGCTGAACGACTACCTCGCGGTGACGTCGACGAAGCACTACACCTTCCTGCCGCACTCCGCCGGGCGCTACTCGGCGAAGCGCTTCCGCAAGGCGCAGTGCCCCATCATCGAGCGCCTCACCAACTCCCTCATGATGCACGGACGCAACAACGGGAAGAAGATCATGGCCGTCCGCATCATCAAGCACACCATGGAGATCATCCACCTCCTCACCGACGCCAACCCTATCCAGATCATCGTCGACGCCATCATCAACAGGTGCCGACCTCCCTCTGTTTGTCCCCCTCTGCAATCTTGTTACTTGGTGAAGCTAGTTTGCCTCCAGTGACTAGTGTTAGATCCAGTTGAGTGAGTAGTGGTACTAGTAGAATATCATCTCCAGTTTGTTGTGTTGCACTGAAATTATCGTAGTAAATTTCTCTAGAATTTTTATCCCTATTATGATTCAGTTTAATGATATGTGTAGTAGAATAATATTATCAGGGTCATCTCTTTTGGTGAAATAGTTGAAATCCTTATATTATTTTTCTGATGATAGCCATGTGGTAATCTGCTAGACAGTTTTGGCAAGTTTCTGCTTCGTATTTGGCTCTACCATTTACTTTTTTTCTAGCTGTTTGGGTAATTGATGATCTGTATTAGGTTTTAGCACACTTGTATATCTGATAAATGTTGAATGCTACTTTGCTAGCATTAACCTTTAACTTCTTGCCTCAATGTTTAATTCTGATAGCACTGATGACGAAATTCTAGTGAGTGACGGTGTCTATTCCCCATGTTTTGCTAGATGCGTGCTTATTTAACTGTGACGTTTGTTGATTTTGTTCAACTTTGGATGCTGTCATTTCTGACCTAGTGCCTTAACTGTAATTGTCAATTTGTGTTGTATCTAGGCTCTTATTACAGTATGAACTGTGCATGATGTGCTATTATCCTATTGCAGTGGGCCACGTGAGGATGCTACCCGTATTGGGTCTGCTGGTGTTGTGAGGAGACAGGCTGTGGATATCTCCCCCCTGAGGAGGGTCAACCAGGCCATCTACCTTCTGACCACTGGTGCCAGGGAGAGTGCTTTCAGGAACGTCAAGACCATTGCTGAGTGCCTTGCTGATGAGCTGATCAATGCTGCCAAGGGTTCATCCAACAGGTAACCCCATGTAACTCAGCGGCATGTCTTTGTTCTGTCTGTCAATCTCAATTGAAGATCAGTGTGCTCATGAATGCTGTAACTTTGTAGCTATGCCATCAAGAAGAAGGACGAGATTGAGCGTGTTGCCAAGGCGAACCGTTAAGATGGATGTGCATCTGAGGGTCTCGTGCTTTTGGCTGGAGATTTTGAAATGAATGTGTTTTACAAGATATCTAGAACTGTTTTAGCTATGCTTTAAGTTTGTGATGAAAGAACATTTCGATGTAGTGGCAAGGACGTGCCTGATGCTTGTCTTTATGAAACCGATTCCTGTTCAGACATATTTGGAGTTGTTGAATCAGTCGCTGTGTTCTGTCTGATATGTCTTCGTTTGATCTGTTCTTGGAATGCTTATTTCACTTCGCACTAGTGCACATCATGCATGCATGCAGCTTATTTCTGTTGAGCATTGTTCGAGCATGTATTACTCATAGGAAGATTTTTCATGTATTTTGTCTATCCATTTTAGCCATTTGTGCTAAATCAATGTTTTCAACATGTAAAATATAAATTTTCAAAATTCCAAGAATTTCCTTTTTATGGTTCAGAGAAAATAACAGAGTTTTGAGTACAACCAACTCAAATAACAGTATGGGTTTTAGTGATAGCAAAACAGCGGTTCTAGCTATGCTCTGAGTAACATCTGAAGTTTAGGAAGCTGCTGACTATGGTTATCTCTGTCAGGAGTCGTTCACCGTGATTGAGCACTCAAGGGCACCAGAGCCTCATACCATAGTCGATGGGCTATATTACATATGCGGGTCTCTAAATTTTGCTCCTTGTCACGTGATATTTCTTTATGGTGTTTCTGTTTGAGAAACTTTTAAAAAACATCGCAATACGTTCTTCCTTTTATGTTTCTCCACGGATCAATCAAAAGCCCTCTCGCCTTGCCCCCTTGAAATGCTGGCATCCTGGATACTGCTGAATGTGTAGGTGTGGGCCGAGGTAGCTGCAATGTTCAAAAAAGCGGAAAGCTTAAGCGCATCAGAGGGGCACAACCTAGAGCCATAGCTGTTCAAGCGTTTTTTAAGGCCGGAGTTTGTCACATACTAGGTAATTAACATAGCATCTATAATTCAATTCACACCAGCAAATACACTAACAAGCAAAAAAACAACTACTCCCTCCGTAAAGAATTATAAGAGCGTTTAGATTCTTTACGAAGAAAGTAAAATGCATTTAGTTCAAATAGACATAGGTTAATAGAGATCATGTGGGTAGAATATGAAGGAAATAATTCCGAAAAGACCCTGATAATAAGATAAGTGACATGTGGTCATTATTGCGCAAGTAGCCGGGCAGAAGTAGTTGAAAAACAACCAAATGGTGGCCATAAAAAAAAACTCAATCTACTACTTTGTGCCAAAGCGAAGCGTTTTGCCATCCCTCGACTCTTAAACGACCCTTAAAACTGCTTTCTTGAACACCGGGTAGCTCGCAAGGAATCTTCACGATTCTTCAACTGTAGGGGTGGGCTTCTCATACTGTGCACATGCACACCTGCCATACCACCCGTTGATTCACATTAGGCGCGTAAAATTCATTCCTATCCATTTGGCACGAAAATCTCAAGTGTTGCACGTCGAAGTGTGTGTGGGTGAGGCCATCCAATGAGAGCATGAAAGATAGTGTCCTCCCCCTCCTGACCACAGATATCACACAAGTCGATGAGTTTCCATCCTGTGTCTCACGCAAGTCGGATTTGTTTCCACCCCGTGTATGCACAAATTCTCTTCCCAGGGCACTAGAACCAACTTTGCACTATTTTTTTGAGCTTTAGGCGGAACCGGGCATCGCCATATGAGATTCCAGCCAGGTTGCACGTCGTCGGAGCGCCGCCTCAAGGCGACAAAATCTTGTTGCACATCCATATAACATCATCAAATGCCAAGGGTTAAGCACTTAGAACCGACACAATTTAGTGTCGATGGCCGAGTAAGCATCACCTAAGACATCCCGTTGCCGGGGTAACATAACAAGTACCATGCATATCAAGTAAGCAATTTTGATGAGGTGACATGCAATTAAATGAATAAATAGAAAGTTTAATATCATTATGATACCGTGCTATAATAAACAATGCGGAGAGGTGTTTTGGCTCCCGGGAGCATTTGCTAATAATTAATTAGTATAATCTTGACAAGAGTTTATTTTGACAATAACACTTGCTAAGATTTTATTTTACGGGCTAAAAGGATATAAATTAAACCGGAATAGCTCCGTTTCAAGAAAAAAAATCAAACCAGAATAGCAGTACTTCACCCCGGGCATAAAACCGAAGACCGAACCCGAAAAGACCGGGACCGAACCCGAAAAGACCAAACTATAAAAGACTGAATCAAAAACGGTCAGCACAAACAGAAGACCGAATTTGTTATGGTTTTGTTCGGTCATCTTGTCTTGTAGACGGAATAGCACGTATAGACCGAATTAATAATAGCCCATACACAAAGAGGCCCATCCAGCCAGCCCACACACGCACGAGCGAGACTCTGAGAGCGCCACACCTCACGCTCGGCCTCAGTGCCTCACCTCACAATTCACTCCCGTTCCCCAATCTCTCTGTGTCTCCCACGACAAACCCTAGCTGCCCGCCGCTGTGGCTCGATGCCCCATCCCACGTGACTCCGTGAGCCCGTGACGACCGCCGCACCGAGCCGCCGCGACCCTGAGCCCCTAACCAATGATTCCCGGCGCCCCGAGCCGCGCCCGGGGCTGGTGACGCCCACGAGGCCATGACCAGTATCCGACGCTCCGAGCCATCAACCGCCGTGCTCCGTCTCGTCCTCTTCCAGGCGGATCGGCGCCCTGAGCCGCACCCGGGACTGGTGACACCCACGAGGCCACGACCAGTATCCGAGGCTCCGAGCCGTCAATCGTCGTGCTCCATCTCGTCCTCTTCCAGGCGGATCCCGTGCTCCACCTCGTAGCTAAAGGTGAGCAAGCTCGCCGCCTTTTAATGTTCTGTGATGTACAAATTTTGTGATGTTTATGTTCTATGATGTCAAGATTTTGTGATGTTCATGTTATGTGATGTCTAGATTTTGTGGTGTTCAAACTCATTTAGGAGTTGTTGTTGGTAGATATCTAGATTTTGCTCACGTCAATGTTGCTGTCTGCTTGTAGGTGTTTGCTTATAGGTGCTGTTGTTGAAATATTTTATATCTTTTTGTTGGTTTGTATGTTGGAATAACGAGTAGCTTTCTCCTTTTTTGTAGATGTTATCTATAGTAGAATCTAAAAGTCATGATGAGGAGTTGAACGGGAAAGACGATGAAGGTATGATTCTAGAGGCAGAGGCGGATGCAAAAGCAGCTGCTGCAGAAGCAGGAGACGAATCAGTCTTATGTAGCATCATTGAAGATGAAGATGCCGGAGGAAAAGTTGCTGAAGGTGCCAATCCAGAAGTTGCTCAAGATGACAAGCCAAAAGGACGAAAGCAAATGGCGTCAAGATCCCAAATTTGGGAGCATTTCACCAAAGTTTTTGATGACAAGCGGTTAGTGAAGGAAGGAAAATGCAAGTATTGTGACCGATCAATTCAAGCTACTACATCACTCATTCACTCAATGGGACAACAGCAATGCACAGGCACTTTGGTAGATGCAAGCGCAATCCGAATAGGAAAATAGATCCAAATGAGACCACTTTGTAAGCAACTCCAGGAGATGGCATCAACACTTGGAGATACGACGCAGAGGCAGTTAGGAAGGCATTTGCTGTAATGGTCATAGAGGATGAGCTGCCTTTTGCATTTGGTGAGAAATCTGGATTCAGAAAGTTCGTTTCAGTTGCTTGCCCTCGCTTCAGTCCACCATCAAGAAGAACTTGTACCAGGGACACTGTCAAAATCTATCTAGATGAGAAGTCCAAGTTAAAAAAGTTTTTCAAAGAGAATTGTGGAAGTGTGTGTGTAACCTTTGCAAAAAGCTATGGCAGAGAGGATGAAGGAAAACTTTGACAAATATTGGGGGTCTTGGCATGAGAATGAAAAGGTGAAGGAGAAGGGTCCTATTGTGAATGAAAGAGGGAAAGGGAAGACGAAGGAGAAGGAGGAGAAGGAGAAGGAAAATCTCAACTTGCTCATTTTTATTGTTGCAACTCTTGATCCAATGTATAAGCTATCTGATTTCACTAGGCTAACTACTTTGGGAATATTTGGTCCTGAGTGTGGAGAGAAGGCGTGGGTATGCTGTTAACAAATGTATTCACGAGTTGTTTGAAGAATACCGAGTAAGATTAACCTCACCAGAACCAAAAACACCAGCCTTCAATAGCCAAGTACCAATAGAAGGAGGAGGAGCAAGTACGATGAAGGAACTAACTACAAGCAGGTTGAGGCAAAAACATAGTTGACGAAGTGCAAGTAGTAAATCTGAGCTTGAAAAATACCTTGCCGAAGACTCTGAAGACCCTGACAAAAAATTGACATCCTATGATGGTGGAAATAGAATTCATCTAGGTTTCCAATCTTGACAAATATGGCTCGTGATATTCTTGCTATCCCCATTACAACGGTGGCTTCTGAGTCTACCTTCAGCACAAGTGGACGCATACTTGATGATTTAGGGCATCTCTAACTCCGTTTATGGTACAAGCTTTAGTTTGTACGCAAGACTGGCTGAGAAGGTCAACAGATCCCGTCGACATCAAGGAGAACTTGGAAGAACTAGAAGAGCTAGAAAAAGGTAAAGCAATCAGCCAACTTCTCCATACATCTGTTCTTTTATTGTAGAGATATTAATATGCATGACATACATCAGTACCGAACCAATATATGGAGAAATTTATATCCATGACTTGTCAACTTCTCCATTAACTAGACCTAGCTAGCAGATCTCAACAAAAGTACATTGCATTTTTCACTATCAGTTTATCACCACAGCTAGTACATTATGAAATCTGATTGAATTCTTGACTTGTTGTAGAGTTGATTGAAGAGTTTGGTGACAAGGTGAAGGGAAAGCGCAAGGGTGTTGTTGCTTCTTCCATGGCCAAGTGATACGTCTCCAACG
>CBMN010190502.1:0-10908 GCA_000582825.1 Hordeum pubiflorum | reverse complement strand
CTAGGCACTCGTCCTACGAACTCTAGGTATAGGTGCTAGGGCCAGGGCGGCCGAGGAATCTAATGCAGTTGGTTCCAATCAACCCTAATGCATATGCGTAATCAATAACCATTTTATTAGCTGGGAATAGCATGGTCCTGCCTACCTTCTTCGCTAGGGTCAGTATCCTCGGTGACACACTCAGAGGTCGGCTGCGGGTTCTCCTCCTGCTGCTGGGTCCCTTGCTCCTGGTCGTCCGGCTCCTCGATCAGCGGCTGCTCCTGCGTCGGCAACTCGTTCTCGGGATCTATATGCATGACAATATATGCGAATGAGTGCAAAGGAATGCAATGCCGGTATGAATGAAAGGATGCATGATTTACGACAAGTAGGATGTAACATACGACTCCACGTCCTTAGTTAGACTTCATTCCATAACAAGGGAAACATCGTCTCTTTACTAAGAAATCGTACAAACCATCTTTTAAGAAATCATACAAACCATCACTAAAGTCTAGTCCGATCTTTCATTCATGATATTACAAAGAACTTAACAGTATGTGTCATGATGTGTTGAGCCACATACATACTCACATGTCATGCACTTAGGTTAATTATGCAAGTTTAAGTATTTGTTGAATTAAACTGCTCATAGTAAGATCCTACTGTCATATAGTTCCAACTGAGCTCAAACATTTATGACAGAAAGGTTAACATGGTACAAGGTTACTGTCCAAATTTCAGCGGTAAAAGAGTATAATTATTTTACTAAAATTCTAGCAAGATATCAGCCTTTTATTTTTCCACATTTTTCATAAATTGTAGGAAAGGTATTTTGGCATGAAATTTATTCAGTGATCATGACTTGACATGAACAGCATGTACACAAATTTTCAAGTTAAGTATCATTAGTTTAACAGGACATCTATTTTTCCATATTTAAACTTAGTGAAATAACTAAGCAGGCCAAAACAGCAGTAATAAAATATACAAAAATACTTTCCGGAAACTAGACATCACAAATAAGCTACCATGTTTTCCATGGAATTTTCTTAGTAGTTTAGATGCATTTTTTCCTATTTTCTTTTCTAGCTAATAGCATTTTGTCATTTTCAAATCACCATTGAGCTAATATACAAAAATATTGCACCAGTGATCTACTTATGCTAACCAAAGCATATGAAAATTCCAAGAAGTCATTTTTGAGACTATTTCATATAGCCTTCATTTTATAAGTTGATTAAATGCACAAAATATAAACAACATGGCAAAACAGTGAGCAAATGAGTAATGCTAGGGCTACCAAAATTCACATGGAGTCAAAATACCCTAACCATGCTACTGTCCAGGTTTCATAATTTTTGGGGTTCATTTAGTCCATCTTTTCCAATTAAATTGGTTTAACATGCTCATACAAATCCAAGGGCAAAACTGTACATGCACAACACCACATCATATCCACTGTGTAGATCTATTTACAAGGAGTTTATAGCCACTGAGTTTGTCCATTTTATATTTTTATTCTATTTATTATGATTTTCCAAAGTTCTCAGCCGAAATATTGCAAATAACCTAAAAATCCATAGATCCAGGGGCTAGATTGGGATTAATTCAAAACTACAGGGGCTAGCATGCAAGATCTACAAGACTCAGTGAATAGCTCTTGGACCGAAATGTAAATAAGAGAAAAGGCAGGGGCTAGATCGAAAGAAGACGCCGTTTTCTTCAACCTCCCGCCGGTCGAGGCCGCGCGGCGAGGCGCGCGTGCGCCGGCGAGCTTGGGCTCGCTGGAGCCGCGACGCGGGGCGGAGACGGTAGCCCCGACTCCGTCGCACTACCTTGGGTGGTTCTCGTCGCGGGAGGAGGACGGACGGCGGCGTGGGAGGCGGTGAAGCAAGCTTGAGCTCGCGCGGCATCGGCGTGAACCGGCGGCGCGGCGAAGGTGGATCCGGCGATGGGGAAGGGTAACGGCGACGAGGATTGGCGGAGAAGGTGCGCGGTGGAGCGGCGAGTGCGGTGGTGGGGTTCGTTTGGCGCGGGGAGGACGGGAAGCGGTGGCGCGAGCTCGAGCTCACCAATGGCGGCTCGGGTTCGGCGCGCGAAAGCGGGCTTGGGTGGAGGCGAATGGCGAGGGGAAGGAAAGGGGAAAGAGGCAGGGGGTTTTCCCCTCTTAACGCCGCGACCGGGGGGTCGATCCGCGGGCGAGGCGCGCTGGCCGTACGCCGGCGACCACGCGGCGCGCGCCGGCCCGGACAGGGTGTCGCCCTGACGAGCGGGCCCCACCTATCATAGACTCAGAGAAAAACCAACCCCATTTGTGTTTTCTCCCCCTCTGTAAATCACGTTTTTGACCTATTTAATCCCGATTTTGGAAAAGTGCCAATTGTATGAAATGTTCTACTCTTTGAGCTTTACAACTTTGTCAAAAGGCTCAGCACCAAAATTTGAGTGGAAATATGAATTACATTTGAATTTAGCTCTCAAGTTTCAATTTGGCCTACAGACCAGGTTTATTGAAAAATTCTAAAACACCTTCTTCCAGTCATTTTCACTCAAAGAGCTTATTGACAATATTGTTGGTAATACCAGGATCTACAACTTCTCTAATTAAGGCTTTGCCAAACTATGGGTGTAGGTTAGAGAAAAACTGGTATTACACAGCAGGTCAGGTTTTGGCTGGTTTTCCTAGTTGGCAGAAAAGGATCCAAAACTCCATGTAAACGTCAATATATGACCAGGCCCCAATTATCAAAGTTGTTCACCTCTTATTTGTCTACAATTTTCATAATATAAGATTCACCCAGATCTCAAAGGAAACAAAGTTATGACCACAAACATAGAAGCACTCATGCAGGAAACAGGGTTTAGCTAGTAGCAATTTAACCAAGTTTGAGTATGAGTTCAAATGCATGCTATAATATGATGCTTCATGTATGTGAGATGAAAATGCACTTGAGATGCTGGAGCATCACAACCCACCCCCCTTAAAAAAATCTCGTCCCGAGATTTTGATGTGATGTGGGTGGATAAGTTAAATGAGAAGCTAGTGCATTGTGTATGGTTTCGAATGAAATCTGAATTTAAAATAGCTATGACATACTAGATGGAAGAAAACCCGGATATTTAGTTTGCAAGTATTCCTCTTGCTCCCAAGTTGCCTCTTCTTCGGAGTGATTACTCCATTGCACTTTGTAAAAGTTAATGGTTCTTCTTCTTGTTGATCTTTGCTTTTGGTCAAGGATTTTTATGGGATGTTCTTCATAAGTGAGGTCAGGCTCAATCTGAATTTGAGAGGTGTCCACTGTTTCTTCCGACACTCTCAAACACTTCTTGAGTTGTGAGACATGAAACAAGTCATGAACCGCAGCAAGGTGTGGTGGTAACTCAAGTCGGTAAGCAACTGGCCCACATCTCTCTAGGATTTTAAACGGACCAACGTACCTTGGTGCTAACTTCCCTTTCACACCGAAACGATGTACCCCCTTCATGGGTGACACTCGAAGATACACGTGGTTGTCTTTCTCAAAGGTTAGTGGCCTTCTCCTCTTATCAGAATAACTCTTCTGCCTGGATTGTGCTCTTTTCAGATTAACATGAATGAATTTTACTTGTTCTTCGGCTTGTGTTACCAAATCAGGACCGAAGGTGACACGTTCTCCTGGTTCAGACCAATTTAGAGGTGTCCTACATCTTCTACCATACAAGGCTTCGAAAGGAGCCATTTCTAAGCTCTTCTGGTAGCTATTGTTGTAGGCAAATTCTGCTAAGGGTAGACACTCATCCCATTTGGTGGAATAAGTCAAAGCACAAGCCCTCAACATATCTTCCAGGATCTGGTTTACCCTCTCAACTTGGCCACTTGTTTGCGGATGGTAAGCTGAACTGTGGATCGATTTGGTCCCAAGAGCAGCTTGCAACTGCTCCCAGAAGCGGGACACAAACAATGAGCCTCTATCTGAAGTGATGGTTTGAGGAACCCCATGCAATGAAACAATGCGAGAGATATAAATCTCTGCGTAGTTTTGTGCATTATACCGGTTCTTCACTGGAATGAAGTGGGCAGATTTGGTGAAGCGGTCAATGATGACCCAAATGGAGTCATAGCCCTTCGGAGTGCGAGGCAACCCCACAATGAAATCCATGTGTATATCCTCCCATTTCCACGCTGGAAGCGCTAGTGGCTGAAGCATACCAGCAGGCTTTAGGTGGTCCGCTTTCACTCTCTGACACACATCACACTCAGACACGTACTTGGCAATCTCCCGTTTCATACGGGTCCACCAAAATTTTTGTTTCAGGTCTTGGTACATTTTATTGCTGCCCGGGTGCATGGTGAACATAGAGGTGTGAGCCTCATCAAGCATCTTCTTCCTCAACTCCATGTCCTTTGGTACTACTAGGCAATTCTTAAACCAGAGGACACCATGCTCATCTAGTGTGAAACAAGCCCTCTTCTTCTCATCTATGCCCTCACGGATATGTGCCATGCCCTTATCTTGCTTCTGAGCTGCTATGACTTGGTCTCTTAGCGTTGGCTCGATAATGAGGCTATAAAGTTCAGGTGGCTGTTCTGTAGGCATCTCAACCTGATCCATCTCCCAACAAATCACTCTTGCCGTGGGTCGGACTTCAAGCACATTGCAATGAGCCCGACGGCTTAGTGCATCAGCTACCACATTAGCCTTCCCAGGATGGTAGTGAATCTCTAGATAGTAATCTTTTATCAACTCTAACCACCGTCGTTGCCTCATATTTATTTCAGGCTGTGTGAAGATGTATTTGAGGCTCTTGTGATCAGTGTAGATGTGACTCCATATTTTCAATGCATGTACAACTGCCGCTAGCTCAAGATCATGTGTTGGATAGATGGCTTCATGTTTTCTTAGTTGGCGGGAAGCGTAAGCAATTACCCTCCCTTCTTGCATCAAGACACAGCCAAGCCCATTGCCGGAGGCATCACAATACACATCAAATGGCTTAGTGACGTCCGGTTGTGCTAACACTGGTGCGGAGGTTAGCGACTTCTTCAAGCTCTGAAAGGATTCCTCACACTTCGGATCCCATAAATACCATGCATTTTTCTTGGTTAATGAGGTCATTGGCTTCGCGGTTTTGGAGAAGTCCTTGATAAAGCGGCGGTAGTAGCCCGCTAAACCCAGGAAACTCTGGATCTCAGTCACCGTTTCTGGTTGCTTCCAATTCAGTACATCTTCCACCTTGCTAGGATCAACTGCTACTCCCTTCTCGGATAGGATGTGACCTAAGAAGCTTACTTCCCTCAGCCAGAATGCACACTTGCTGAACTTGGCATAGAGTTGGTGTTCTCTAAGCCGCGTGAGTACTATCCGCAAGTGCTCCTCATGCTCTTTCTCATCTTTGGAATAGATTAAGATGTCATCAATGAACACCACTACAAACTTGTCAAGCTCGTTCATGAACACCGAATTCATCATGTACATGAAGAAAGCCGGTGCGTTGGTTAACCCAAAGGACATGACCAGATATTCATACAGGCCATATCTGGTTGAGAAGGCTATCTTGGGTATATCTTCCTCCCTGATTTTTATTTGGTAATAGCCAGACCTTAGATCAATTTTTGAGAAAACTCTAGCCCCAGCTAACTGATCGAATAGAATGTCAATGTGAGGCAGTGGGTACTTATTTTTGACTGTGACTGCGTTCAACGGCCGATAGTCCACACATAATCTTTTACCACCTTGGTCCTTCTTCTCAACAAAGAGAGCCGGACAACCTCAAGGTGATGAGCTGGGACGGATGAACCATTTATCTAACTGTTCTTGCAGTTGTGTTTTCAATTCTTTGAGTTCATCGGGTGCCATTCTGTACGGCCTCCTTGAAACAGGTGCCGTTCCTGGGACGAGGTCTATCTTAAACTCCACATCTATATCTGGAGGAAGCCCAGGAAGCTCCTCTGGAAACACATCAGGGAAATCACACACAACCGGTATCTTTTTAATCTCTTGGATTTCGATTGCATTTACTGTGGGCTCTATGTGCTTCTGATCTGGCATGTGCAGTCTCAGTATCTTGCCAGTAATACTGGACTTTAGTTGCACTGTCCTGCTTCCAACGTGTAGGACCGCATCGTTTTCCGTCATCCAATTCATACCCAATATAATGTCGATCCCTTGGTGTGGCAGCACCACGGGATTGATGACAAAGCTTTCGGGACCTATATCGACCTTTATCTGCCTGGCCATCAAACCAGTGGTGACAGGGGAACCGGGTGCAGTGATGTGGTAGTTTTTCTTTAACTTGTACATTTTTATCCCGTGCTTCAATGCATATGATTTGCTAAGGAATGTATGAGTAGCTCTGGAATCGAACAACACGATGGCCGGGTGACCGTTGACTGTGAACGTACCCGCAAGTACCGGTTCTTCGGCCGGAATCTGATCCATGTGGATGAAGTGGACACGACCCGTCTTAGGTGCGGACCCCTTCTGCTTTCCTTGGCCGCCACCTCCAGGATTAGGACCCTGTATGCGACGAGGTGCCCTACACTCCCTGCTGAAATGTCCCGTCTTGCCACAGTTAAAGCAAGGACCCCCAGCCTCAGAGGTGATAGGAGCACGGGGCGCAGGAAGCTATGCTGGTGCGCTGTAGGTGGGGAACCTCTGCTGCTGTGGTGCCCTGTGGATCCAACCCGGCTGGCTGGGCCGGACCACAAAGCGAGGCTGCTGGTAGTACTGCTGTGGCTGCTGGTAGTTGGCCCTCTGCTCCTGAGAAGAACCAGCAGGTGCACTGTTGGCCTGGCGCTTGCGTTTTTGGTGCTCATTGGCAACACGGAGGCGGTTCTCCATGTCCAGCGCAGTGTCTACCAAGTCTATGAAGCTCTGGTAACGACGCCCCAGATGTGTCTGGAGAATGGGGTCGAAACCTTGTAAGAGTCTGGCCGCTCTGCTAGGATCATCAGCAACATCTCTTGGTGAATACTGTGATAGATGGATGAAGGCATGCACGTACTGCATCACGGTTTTGTTACCCTGCTTGAGTTCCCTAAACTCGCGCTGCTTCTGCTCCATGAGGCTTGCCGGGATATAGTGAGCCCGGAAGGCCTGACGGAGCTCTCCCCATGTGATCACGTTCCCCTGCTGCTGCATAGCTTGGAACGTGGCGTACCATGCTCCCGCTGGTCCCTGAAGTAGCTGCGCAGCAAACCGAGCCTTCTCTTGCTCGATCAACCCCAGTAGGAGTGTGAACTTGGACTCGATGGTGAGGAGCCAGTCGTCAGCAGCAAGTGGCTCCGGCAGGTCGTGAAGACTGGAGGGCGCAGTCCCTCGAAATCCTGGTTGGTGATGCCATGGGGATGGTGCTCCCGCTGCTGCTGCTGACCACGGCCCTGGCGTTCCTCTGCCATCATGCGGATTAGCTCCGCCTGCTGCACAACCAGAGTGGCCGTTGCGAGTGTTCACCATCTGCAAGAATGAAGCCACTTGTGTTTAGTCCAATAACTTCAGTGCAGTAGATGTAGGGAAAAGACCACAACATCCAAAAATACATTCTGAGTACATGAAAACATGTAAGGAAACAGAAGCATGCAGAAGCATTCAATTGCACATAAAGTGTTAGCCATCATCTTGCAGAGGTTGCTACTTGCGCGTACTAGCTGAAAAAAAAAAATTGTGTGTTGTTTTTGGGTGCAGGACCCGTTTTTGTGCTTCACTGATTTGGGCATCGAAACAACCGGCCTGTGCAAAAGTACGAATACGAAGGTTGTTCAAAATTTAGTGCTCTTCGACTTTCGTATGTATCGTTTTTGCTAAACTGAGTTGGATGGTGGGGCAAAAGTAGTTTTTACTAACTGTGCTCAGGTTTTCAGCCTAACCTGGGACAGCCACTGCTTAGATGTAAAACTGTACCAAATGCGTATATTTTTAGGTCATGACCCCCTTATAAGAGTTGTTTCTTGGTTTATGCTCTAAAACTTTGTTATAGAAAGTTTTGGTTGATTCTATTTGTATCTTGGTCGAATTTCAGCATTCATCAGGGTATATCTCTTTTGTTCAGATTTCTGGACCGGTACATCTCCAGCTATAACTCTCAAACTAAGTATTTTCAGGAGAAACTTTATACAGCAAAGTTATCACACACATCATTCTCTACAACTTTGCTATATAACTCCCAGTTCAAATCTTTCGCTAAAAGTGTGCAAAGTGTATTTTTCTTTCCGGTGCTACTGCAGTCCAGATTGCATGCTCAAGAAAATTCGACCATAACTCCAGATCTGAGCACATTTAGAAAAAGCTCCAATTGACAAAATTGTGCACCAGGAAGTAATCTACAACTTTGGTATTCAGCTTTCAACCCAGTTCTCACTAGATTTCAAGTTACAACCAGATTTAGCTGCAGCTGTCCAAAAATTCCGATTGCGAGCAGCAACCCAAATCGAGGTGCCATTTCAATTCCATGCATACAACACATCTCAGCTTCCGCAAGGGCATAAAACATACTTCAAGTGCAACTTAAAAGGTTCGATTGCTACTACAGAGTCTTACTATTACATCATGGGAGGTTGGTTTCATCAACCAACATCAAATAGCACATATTAAGGTGTCCATCACTAGGCAAATGGCGTACTCAAAGGAGCTCTCACAACTCACCAATGTTTAGTACATCCAATCATTACACGCACGGAGCGGAAATAGTACAAAACATCGCTGTCAACGTGCCACTAACATTAAGACTCCCATTTCCTGCCACCGGCATCTCGCCACTCTAAACTGCAGAGTGAGCATCAGACGGGGTGACCTCCTCCTCATCTTCCTCCATCTCCTCAGGCCCAGAGGACTCCACGTCCACAGGGGCTGGTGCAAGAGGAGGCTGTTGCGGCTCATACTCCGCAAGACGCTGCTGCAGCTGTGCCACCTGCTGCTCCAGCTCCACCACTCGTGCACTCGACTCCAGGTCCCTGTCATAATAGTAGCGGCTACGATCCTCCGCACGGATGTACATCCGGTGCATATCCCGAGCAAACCTCATGCACGCAGCGAAGGGCCTGGTGTTAGCCCGGTCCTCCAGTGCCTCGTGACGACGGATCCACTCGTCGTCCATCTCATCTGTGGGGAGGAAACGCAGGACTGTAGCACCTGCCTCCTCCGTGGAGCTCAGTGAGGTGAGAGCTGCCACAACCCCCTTCTGGTAGGCCTCCTCCCCATAGGTGGTGATCGTTACCCGCCCCATGGAAGGACCCTGGGGAAGGACGACTTGGGCCCAACAGTTCCCCAGCTCGTGCATTGTCTGCACCGAGATGAAAGGACAGGGTCGCTGCCCCATCTCCCTCAGGGCCCTGCACAGGATCATGGAAAGGGCACAGTCCTCCCGGCAGCGGGTATGGAGCAACCTGCTGTTGACCTGGGGAGGGGTGTGGGTCTCCGGGGGAAGGACAGTAACCCTCGCTCCCATGGCCTTACGTGCGGTCTGCTTGGTCCTAGCCATCTGTGTAAATAAGCAAGGCTGTGCATTTGTGAGTGACATAGCTTCACATGAGAAATTATAACAAGGGTACAACAGTGCATCATACAGAAGGTAGATTCAAGTTATGATTTATTTCATTGCATTTTATCAATACCCCAATATGAACAAAAGATATGATGCATGATTCGTCTTAAGCGATCTCACTTCACACATCCTATGCATACATATATATATATATAACTATCAGTAATTCGGTGACACATATGCACGGCGCTCTCTAATGCAACTAGTCGTTCACTAGTCGTTCCTAATTTTGCACGTAGTCAGTGTACCTGCAGAAGAATGCATGCTCATACATTACCACCTAGTGTGGCATCCACGCGTGACCACTGCGTGGACAGCGTTAAGTGGGCCTTTGCACCTTTTCTCAAAGCCTGACTTTCCACCAGTACTGGGGATTGTCGAGAAAAAGGTGGATCCCCAAACCGAATATAAGTGTGGTGGGCATGAAAGCCTCAAGCATGCCCACCACCCTTAAAAGCTTTTCCTGTAGGGCATGAATGCATGGTTTACAACCATTCGCAAATCCCAATAGCATTCCTCCAGTACTGGGGATAGCTATGGCCGAATAGTTGCTCCCAAAGATCGAATGTGCAATATGAGTTCTATCTAGGTCAAAATGTTAGCGATGTCACCTGAGACTCACTAACATCCTTAATATGGGCATATCACATACTCTTCTTTTTAAATTACTTGAAAAAGGTTTGAAAATACTAATGTAAAACAAAACTTGATGTTATGACTGTTGTCTGTGTATGATCGGCTCTGATACCAGCTGTGGCGGAACCGCCCTGCTTAATCCAGACTAGCACACCTGCCACCTCTGGCTCGCAGTGCACTTAGACTAAACTAAACACGGAAGTCCGTCGAGAGTCCTTCGACCCTCGATAACACCATACCAAGTGGACCGACATCATACACATCTAACCCTCGATGGAGCCACAACAGTTACATCATCACAGGCAGTTGAAATAGATAGTGAATAGACTTTAAATTACATACCGGTTCGAAATAAAATAGTATTTAACATGGAACCATAAGGTAACCGAGTTCAAAGAGTATCTCGCAGCGGAATTTTAAAAGTTCATAGTTCAAGGTAACCAAAGGACTTGCAGAAATAGAATAGCATCATGCCCACAGATGCTGCTTCGGTGCCAGATCATGACGCCTCCTATTCCTGGTGATAACATGCACCTCCGCCAACACAGGCACAGAAGAGAAACTACATACTTGAAACTCAAAATGTTAGGGGCAAACCCTGAGTACTAATTGCTCAGTTGGACTTAATGGAAATGGCTTACGGCTGACGCAAAGCTTGCTTACTAAGAATTGGATCCTTAGCCGTTGATTTTAAACAGGATCAAGTTAAAATGTGGAAGCAGGATTTGACAGCTGCTTGATTTATTATATAGAAGCAGGATTTGACAGCTG
>CBMN010190484.1:0-10198 GCA_000582825.1 Hordeum pubiflorum | reverse complement strand
AAAAAAAAAAAAAAAAAAAACTAGAGAGCAGAGGAAGAGCAAAGAAAGACACCAGGGAACAAGCCAAAAAAATTAACAAGGAATAGTCATGTGCTCAAAAACAGAAATACTTAGGTACAGGGGAAGGGACACACTGCATATTGCACTCTCTTATTGCATTCTTTCTTAAGCATTAAATAATCTGGACGGGCGATCAGTGACAAGTGTTACCTTTTTCGGTCAGGCCGGTGACGGCGAGCCAACATACATGTTCTACGCGCAACCCTGCTGGGAATGTAACGAGATGACATTAGTTTGTGGAGGGTCCCTCGTATTAATCAAAAACAAAATAGCAAGCAGTTTTACAAGCCATAAACAGAGAATACATGTATTAAAGATTTTTTACTTTTCCAGCTGCTCAAATCTACGGGAGAACAGCAATAGTACATATTACCCTATCCAGAAATACTACATATTACACTCTCGATTACATATACATTCTGAATCATATTACACTCTCCATATTACACTCTTGAGTGACTCCAAAGCTATCACCTGGTTATAACAAAGTCTTCCGGGAGCACACACGGCAGTGAGTTTTCGGCTTGACATCCCAGGGATGTGCACACACCTGGTCCAGCAACCTTCCAGTGTCTACCATTCCACTCCATTCTGTCCAGCACAACGGCACCCTCCAGCAGCTTCAGCTTTGGGCAATCGTAGATGCTGAGCATCTGCAGCTTAGAGAGGCCACTGATCCTCTTCAGCTCGGGGCAGTAGATCACAGTGAGTGTCACAACCGAAGGGAAATTCTCCACGTATTCTAGGAGTGTGAGCTTCACTAGCTCAATGGAGCTTCACTAGCTCAATGATTCTCAGATTATACCTGCGGTCACTAGCAAGTCCTGGGGGCAGGTGTGTCAGCTTGCAGTCTATGAGTACGAGATGCTCCAGGGTTGGCATGGCTATGACATTGCTCTGCTCCTTCTCCCACTCCCACTCCTTCCATCCGGACAGCCCGTCCAACCGCAATTTACCTTTTCGAGTGTGGTTTTCTGTAGCTCGACCTCCATGCTACCCCTTATATAAACCATTCATTTCAGCATTAAGATCCGTGCAGGCACATTTGTTTTTATTTTCTCTCAAACGAAACAATATATAAACTTCAATCTTTGCAGGACAACACAACATTCTAACAAGAATGTGGGAAAAAACTATTCAAATTTTCCATGTATTTTAAATGCTTAAAAATAGTTTTTTTAATCAAAAAAATCTCATTTTATATATTTATGTCGAACCAAAAAATCTGAAAGTTTTTTCACATCTTTAATTTCTAAAGTTTGTTTGACCTGCAAAGTTTGAAGTCCATATGATATTTCATTTGAGAGAAACAAAAAAGAGAAATTTTCTTGTAGGAAGTTAGATGGAAAGCACAGATCTCAAAGCAATGTTGGAGGGGTGAGGATAATGGATACCATGTAGGACGAGCTACAAAAGAACTTTACCTTTTCTCAGACTTGGGAATACGACACCTCCATCTCCCTTTGCTGCATAATGGGTCTGGAAGTCAGGCCCAACATGCTCGATGGCTGGAGCAATTATCAGTAGTTTTTCCAAACTACGCATCCTGCACAAACCGTCCGGTAGCCAGGTGCTGTGTGTTATGTGCACTAGGGTAATATCCCTCAAGCTCTTGAAGGTTGTTGCTACTGGGGTCTGCAACCAATTGTGTAGTCGATGACCAAAATATCTTTGTATTACTAGTGTGTCCAATCTAGCAGGTGAAGGGCACAGCTCATCAAAGACAACCTCTATTCTCTCTTGTTGCTCCAGCCCAATTTGGCGCACTTTATCTTCCTCCTCTTTCTCATCCTTGTAGCAACTTAAAACCAAATATTATAGATTCTTCTTGTTGCTAATCTTGGCCCTTTTAGCAACTGAACTACCAGGCACATTTTCCAAACTTTGGACCGAAAGACTTCTAAGATGTGAAAGAGCCTCCAACTCTTCTAAACTGCACCAGTCCTCATCCATCTTTACTGGAAACCCATAAAGGAATCTTAAACTTCTTAAACCACCAAACCCTCTTGGTATAACATCTACATTTGACCCAACTAAGTTAAGATATCTTAAACATGCTAGTTTTGTAATGATGTCCGGAAGCTTCTCCAACTTTGTGCAGTGCTTGAGCTGAATGCGCTGAAGGAACCTCAACTTATGGATGTCAACGAGAAGCCTACATATGTTTGTATTGGATAATGAGAAGTATCTTAGGTGTCTCAGCTCACACAAAGAGTCCACTAACCAATCAGATCCCTCGGAGCTTATATCCATTACTCGTAGACTAGCAAAATTTGCCAATGAACCACCAGGTTTAATCGTACAGCCTATCAATAATAATGTCCTCACTCTTTCTTGCTTCTCCGGGATGCTCAACTCCAGTTTTGAAGCAAATATAGAAACACGGTGAAATTTTTGGTTTTCTGGAAGAATATTTCTATTGTCAGCATGGTCCTTGTGAACCACAAATGCTTCTTCTTTAGCAATAAATTGAGCAAACGAGCAGACAACATCATGCAAGGTGTATTCCCATATGCTCTTGGTTGAATCATAGAGCTCCAAGAGATTCCTAGCGACTAACTCCCGATGATAGTCAACCCCTATTTGTTCAAGATCGTGTTGGTCTGACCCTGACCTCTCATCATGTTGAACAAACCCTTCACTAATCCACATGCTAATAACTCTGTGCTGGGCAAAGCGTGAACCCTTTGGCAAAGTGAGTAATATGGAAAGCATTGCTTCAATTCGGGGGATAAATCATCGTAGCTAAGGCTTACTGAGTAGTTTAGTTCCACTTGTGACCTGCCTTCTTCTTTCCAGCCAAGATTCTTGTGCAAAACAATCCCCCAGTCACGTTCCTTAGGATCTCTTTTGCTTAAGAATCCACCCATTACTTTAATAGCAAGTGGTAACCCATCACATTTTTCTAAAATCCTCGTCCCAATATCTTTTAGCTCATGAAAATCACGTCCAACACTAACCTGCCAATAGTATAGGACAACTTAGTGACGGTAATATCCATAGATGCACTTGTAAATTTTCATATATACATGAGTTTGCATTTCCTTTTTAAGATACAGAACTTTATATTCAAATGCATAGTATTCTAATAGCATCTACAACCAGACTGGGCAAATTCGGGCCCTCAAACGCCTGCCGACGCGACCGGACACGTCCGCGGGTACTGACCGGTCACACCTCATACTTTCACCGATGCATCTAAGTACCTCATATTTCATCCCTCAAATCCATACAAACCATGCAATTAAAAGAGTTCCTACATACTGTGTACACCACGCTAGTCTAAATTAAGCTTTGTCATCGGAGATGTCCACGACGTCCGTGTTGGGTGGCGGGTAGTTGGGCGCGTCGGAGGGCATCTCATCGATGTCCGCGGCGTCCGCCCCGTCCGCCTCCTGGAGACGATGCACTAGGCCTCCATCGCCTATTCCGGTTGGAGGGAATCGAGGATCGCCTGCAGCTCCACCCACAGATCCGCGCCCCAGCACACCTCACCTTCTCCTCCTCCAGCTCCTCCTCCCCATCATCATTCTCCTCCTCCTCATCCTCCTCTGGATCTACCACATCTGGAGGTAGCCCCGCGGTGATACAGGCTTTGCGTCTTGCTAGGATCTGCTCAAGGAGCTACAGCCGGGGCTCCGGGGTTAGATACGTTGTCTGACGGCGTGGAGGCATGGCTACTAGCGGAAAGTGGCGGAAGGCTAAGCGAAAAGTGGCGGCGGCGGAGGGGAGGGGGGAAATGTGGATGGGTATGATTTCGATGCCGGCGAGTAGCTTAAATAGCCGGTCTAGGGCACTACGAGTCCCGCCGGAGTGGCGCCACACGGCGACAGAGCAGACGTTCGTCGAACTACCGGGTTTTCGGGCGATTCCATGTGGCACCCATAGTCAGTCCGCCGTAGGGGATGAGCCCGGGCGTGCCCGAGCCTCCCCATATCTGCCCCATATATGGGCTGGATATGAGGGGTGCCAGTCAGCTCGGGCGTTTGATGCCCGTTTGAGGTGCCCGTCTAGGACGCTTTTTTTGTTATCGGTCACTTTCCGGTCCGTCCGCCTGAGCATATGAGGCGGGTTTGGGGCATGTGGCCGTAGATGCTCTAACGTTAGGCAGCACTGACCCGAAAGACCATCAGAGAGTAAGTATTGATGTATGAACTACAATTTTACTCATGAAATTAGGAAGAAAAATATCTTTTTGAATAGAAAAGAAGAAAAATTTCTTTGATCAAAACAGCATGTGTAGCACTTCTAAAGAAATAATGTTCCATAGAAAATTTCAAAATTGTGTGGTGTCCGTAATAATGCAAAATACAACAGATTTGTAGATCAAAAACGGTGTTATACATAATCAGAATTACAAATTCCAAAATTTACAAAATCTAGTTATATATAAATTCAAAACCAAGAATTGAAACATAGCTTTCCAACTTGGAAAACACAGAACTTTGAAAGAACTCAAATTTCTACTAACTACATTTTCCTATCTAAACTAAAATTTTAATATTAAATATTTATGCACAGTTCTTTATATTTTTTAATTTTATTTTGATCTGACCGATTATGGATTCATGTCCGCACATATCAAAGTTCTCATATTCTAGCCAAGGTAGGACTTTATGTTCGTCCGGAACTAAAAAACACTGATACATGTAGCAACTAGCACAATTTGCCATATGAAAATGAATCCATTAAATTTGCCATGAATAATATTTATACAATTTTCCACTAGCGTATATGTATCAAAAGCAGCGGTCAAATAAAACTGTAAAACATAATAAAATTGATATACAAACGTACACATATGATTATCATACACGCAACCCTAAATATGCAACAGGTACTGCTAGATAAAGTTTGCCTAATTGATGTCCAAAATATTGTACTTGTTTGTAAAACAGATGAGTTCCGGACCTGTGGTTGTGGCAGTTGTTTCTTTTGCAAGCACCAAGCATCTTCACCCTTTAGTGTGTTGACACGCAGGATGGAAGCTGTCATGCTCGAAACAACATCAACATTTCTTGAGGTAACCAAGACTCGGCTTCCTGGCTGTGTATTGGCAGCATTAAGAACAGGGGTGCTGAGCACGTTTTCCCATGCTTGTTGGTTCCACACATCATCCATGACCAACAAAAACTTGTTGTTTGATAGGGTGTCGGTGAGGGTGAGATCAGATGCTATCGCCGGGGACGCGGGTGAGATCAGATGCGCCAGGGACTACCGGTCCGCTGAGATGGGTGGCCGGGTACCCGTTGGCCGCCGCCGGTGAAAAGGGGGCTCACGAACGGGGGATTCTCAATTTCCACCCCCCATCAAGGTGGATCACGGTAAGAGATTTTGATGATGATATTCTAGCTGGCAAGTATGTGGAAGAGGACGAGCTCGTGGTGGTCGGCGTGCGGATGGAGATCGATGTGTTTCTCGTCACTGTGGGGGTTATCCAGACACCGCAGTGACAACACCATGATTGCAAGTCAGAGGTGCTTGTTGATCTCACTACGAAACCGACGGCCTCGCAAGCAACGGAAGATAGCTGACGTTTTGGAGGCCGGTTCTAGGTCCTACCTGCGGAGAACGGCAACGATGATGGTGTTGGTGATGAAGATCGGGAGAACATGACCTCAGGGGCTATCCAGCCGGTGTTCTCCATGCCAATGACGCCCGAGGTGTACTCCCCGGAGCCCAAGGGAGGGGTCAAGGGAATCGGCGCCCATGCATCTCGTCGGAAGAAGCTGGCGAGGCCGGCCAAGCCATGGATAAGGCCACTTCCTAAGGTATGTTTACCCGCTCTAAATTTGTCAGATTTCATTCCGGACTCTTGGACACTGGTTACTCGAAGGAAGAAGCGGCAACCGGCGGTTGCGAGGCCGCCGGCGCCGGCGTTGCCAGGCGCGACCCAAAATGCTCGTTGGGAGCGTTTGAATTTGTTGCTAGGCCAGGATGGGCCAGAAGCAAAGCAGGTGCCCAGGAAAGAGCCCATGTCACTTCTCCAACTATTGTCGAGAGTCTGTTTCATTCAGACAACGACTCCTATCGATCGATCTCAACTAGGGTTAGCTGGCGCGTGGCGAAGCCTGGCTTTCCTCTGCTGAGACCAGGGTGGGCTTCGCGGGTTGCTCCTGTGATCGGCTCATCGGCGACGATGGCGGGTCATGGGAACGGTCACCCACCCCCCACCTAAGCCTGTCCTCCCCTAGGCTTGAGCTGCAGGTGTTGCCCCGCCCCCGCCGGGTGCTAGGGAAGACCGGGGGGCAGCTGCGGGCGTTACGGCGGCAGGAGCCGGCCGTGGACGTGGGGGGCCCAGCGCGACGTACCAGCAGCTCAAAGGTGCGCGCATGGTACCCCGACGTCAATGGGGCGACGATGGCTATGACGCCTAAGGCGAGGGACAACACCGGGGTTCATCTTCGACGGGCGGCGGTCGAGGTTATGCATGGCAGAACAATGGCGGGACTGGCAGACGTTTCAATGGACCTCCTGGCAACTTCATGGATGGGGCCGCTGGTCCGATTTACCGGTAGCGAGGGGCCTATCATGCGGGTTATGGAGGTAACCGGTGCGGGCGCTCCGACGGCCGGTGCCCAAGGAGGCGGCCATCGTAGCGCCCGCGCCGGTTCTCTCCAGTGCCGAGATGGAAACCGTGAAGGCTTTAGCTGCGGTGAACGTATCGGCGTCCAACCCAGGTGCAGAGAAAGATGCCACTAATGACCATGCCAGTGCTAGTGACAAGTCTGACGGCAAAAGAGCTTCGAAGTGGGCTAGAAAGAAAGAGAAAATGAGATGTTACCGTTGTGGTGTACCGGGGCACTTTGTGGCGGAATGTTCTGTTGAGCTTTGTGACATATGCCACAAACCAAAACATGATTTGGGAGAATGCCCACTACTTTTGGGACCGAACCCGGTGGTGACTATTTATGGGGTGTGCTGTCCCGAGCTGATATTTTTTGAGTCTCCTCGATCCTCTGTGCCTACACCGTCTGTGGAGAGTTCCGGGATGGGTATTGTGAGGGTGACTCGTGGATTGATGACAATGGATCAAGTTGTTCAAAGGCTTCATGAGCTAGTCTCGGTCAACTACCAGTGGGCCCCTGTGAGACTTGATGATTGCGCTTACAGGGTGGATTTTCCCACTAACGAGGATCTCGCTCGTCTTCTGAAGTTTGGGATGAGCAGGGTTTCGAACAGTACATGCATTCTTGAGTTCGATGCATGGACTAGGGAACCTGAGGGAACGCCCCTGTCGCAGCTTTGGGTCAGATTCATAGGGGCGCCGAGTAAGCCATTGGATGATTTTCTGGTGACCTGGAGTCTTGGCTCACTGATAGGTAAGACGGAACAGGTGGATATGCCTTTCACGCGCGCGCAAGGAGTGGTTCGTCTGCTTGTCACTGTGGCAAGCATAGAGCATATTCCGGACTTTGTCAGATGGACTTATGATGGCAGGAGTTATGACAAGGAGATTGAGATAGAGGAGAATGCTCACTTCCAGGATCTGGCTCAGCATACTGACATGGACACTGAGGATGGCCACGATGGAGACGGGAACTAGGATAGGGGTTCGGAGCGGAGGGATGATACTGTCAAAGGGGTGACAGAGCTGGCCAAGACATCAGGGGCTAGTGCTAGCAAGGAGGCGCTCCCCAGACTCCAACCTAACGAACCAGTTGAGGTTTGGGCTTTGGATCTTGGTGTGCACCTAGCTGCCTTTGGGGCGACAGGACGGGGATAGAGGATCCGGTGGAACAGGAGCTTCCACCGCTCTCCTCACCTGTTGCTCCAACGGTACCTCGGCCATTTTTGTGACCGAGTAGTTTGATTGGGAGGGTGCCTCGCCGAGGGCACATGCAGGCTCGCCCTCTCGGCCCGGGGTCCGGAGTTAGTTATGACTGTCGGGCTCTCCGCACTCTCCGAGCAGGCCGAGTGTGAGATCTTCACCGTCGCCACCCAGTCAGTGGGTGCTAGCTCCGCGGGCTTCTAGTAATGAGTCGGGGGCAGGCGATACGGTTGGGATGCTGGCAGGTGGCCATGCCCCAACTACTTCGGAGGCGGTGCGCACTGTTGGGCATGTGGCAGGAGACCAAAACCCACCAGCAGATGCGACAGTGGGTGTTATAGCTACCGCTAGGCACATGGCAGGCAGCCAGGTGCATGCAGTTGGGCTCGTGCTGGGTGACCGTGCGCCTGCCTATGAGATAGTTGATGCTCCAGTAGGGCAGATGGCAGGCGACCACGCTCAGGATGGATCCACCACTGATGATGTCATCGCCTTCGGAGGGATCCCCGACCCGACGACTGGGGACAGATGGATGAGCCTTTGTCTCCAGGCTCAGCCAGATGTCGATGACCTGCAGTTGGGTCGTACCATGCGGGTGGCTAAGCTTCGGGACATCGAGGCAACTACAGGTATGGCGGTCAATACTAGTTGCCCTATTTTGCATTTCTCTGATGATGATATTATTTTAAATGCAAACAAACTTGGGGTGTCATTGGGTGGGAAGGAAATGTCTAAATCTGTGAATGATCTGTTAGACTTAGAGGCTGAGAGGGCCATGGAGTTAGTTAGAAATATTGCAACAGTGAAGCCTATGAATGATTCCGAAATTAATGCTCTTGGGATTGGGGCGCTAGAGTGCCTATGTGAGGATCTAGTACCCCCATCTATGATGCCAGATGAGGATAATGAGATTGGTTCAGAGGGGTATATGGCTCCTCCGCAACCTGACGCTAGCGCACAGCCTGAGACCGGTTATATGGACCGGGCGGCTGGACAGGATAAGCCCAAACGTCCCTGGAAGAGGAAGGTTTATCCTGTATCTGCAGTACGCAGAAGCGCGAGATTTAAGAATGTAAAAAAAATTATGATGAAAGATGAAAGGAATATTTGGAATAGCAGAGGTCTAGCAGACTTGGCTAAAAGAAGGTTTTTGCGGAAGCATCTATAGAACACAAACTTGATTTTATTGCCCTAATGGAAACCGGTGGGAATAACTTTACTTCACAATTTCTTAGTACTCTATCCGGTGGCATTGATTTTGATTGGCACTGTCTACCACCAAGAGGAAGGTCCGGTGGGATCTTACTCTGGGTTAAGTGCGAGACGCTAGTAGTCCGAAACGTAGTGTTCGGGGACTTTGCCGTCAAATTTTGGGTGCGCTCGAAGGAGGATGGGTTTCAATGGGCGCTTGTGGCAGTGTACGGCGCCACCCAGCCTGAGCTCAAGATGGACTTCTTGGCTGACCTTGTCAGGATATATGGAGACGAGCGGTTACCTATTTTAGTTGGGGGTGATTTTAATATTATAAGGAGGAGAGATTAAAAAGACAACGATAACTTTGATGGCAGATGGTGATTCATGTTCAACACAATCATCGAAAGTTTAGACTTGCGAGAGATAGAACTCTCGAGCAGAAAGTTTACTTGGGCAAACACACTGCCCAAACCAACTTTTGAGAAGTTGGATCGGATTCTCACTAGTGTGGAATGGGAGCAGAAATTCCCTCTGGTGACAGTTCGAGCATTGCAGAGAGCGATTTCCGATGATACCCCATTACTTGTTGACTCCGGGGAAGCAACACACGTGGGTAACAAGACTGTTTTCTCTTTCGAATTAGCATGGTTTGAGAGAGAGGGCTTCATGGACCTCATAGCTAGAGAATGGGCTAGGGCCACAGGGGGGAGATCGAATGTGGGTAGATGGCAAAATAAGATTAGGCACTTGAGGCAGTTCCTAAGGGGCTGGGCTAAGAATGAGAGCAGAATTTATAAGGTGGAAAAGGAAAGGCTTCTCAACCTTATAAATGAGCTAGACATTAAAGTTGAATCCTCCTTGTTAGATGCCAATGATAGGACATGTAAAACGGAGGCAGAGCAAAAGCTCAAACAACTTCTCAGAGAAAAGGAGTTGAAATGGGCACTTAGAGCTAAAGTGCGACAGGTAGTAGAGGGGGACGACAACACACAGTTTTTCCATATGATTGCTAATGGAAAACACAAAAAGAAAATAATCTTCCAGCTTGAGCAAGATGAGGGTACAATTGTAGGACACGGTAATCTAATGTTGTCACTAGTAGAAAACGGCCCATTTGTTCCGGTTCATGAGGCCCATTAGCCCTAGTTCTGGAACCGGGACTAAAGGGTCGGG